>BLBF01000045.1:24978127-25063849 GCA_015471245.1 Laticauda colubrina | reverse complement strand
ATATATATATATATATATATATATACTTGTGAAACCTCTACTCGCCAGCCTTTTTGTATATTTCAATTTTAGTAATATTTTTATTTTTGCTTTTTATTTGATCCTTTTTCTTCTTTGGTTTTTTGGGTCTTTTTATTATTGGATTTTTCCATTTTGGATCATAATTGACTACTCTATCAGATGGATTGAAGGTCAAAAAGAATCTGAAGTTTTTTGAAGCATTAAAATGAAAAAAAAAGTGAGAAAAAGAAAAAAGTGTTAAATGAAATAGACTGTGTGTCTATTTGGATTGCTTGGTGACTTTGGGACTTTTGGAAATTCTTATTTGAATGATTAAAATCATTTGGGTCGTTTAAATTTTTTTTTATTTTTTTTTATAATGGCATTACTTATGGATGAACTGAAAATGGAATTTATAAAATATAATCAAGAGAAACAAGAAGGGAAGGATTCTTTTGGCTCTATTTTTCATTTTTTAGAAATGGCAATTTCTACATATGAGAAACTACAAGAACAAGAAGATTGGGATGAAGAAGAAATCATCCTTAATGAACAAGCAACTTTATTTGGGGAAGAAAGGGGAAAGAGGAGAAAGAGAATGGAGAATTTAAGACTTAAAAAAACAACCAAAAAAGGGAATAACAAGGTGAAAAGTGGACACAATATCAGAAAGCAACAGAAAAGAGGAATACACAAGAGGGTGGAGATTAAGAGACAAGGGGGTAAAAAGGGTAGAGGGGAGAAACAAGGGAGGAAAGAAGGGAAGAGAAGCTACAAAGGTTTGAAGCAAGATGTAAAGAAACAGAATTTATTTAGAGATAATGGGTAAACATATAACTGAAAAAGAGATTCTGCAAAGGTACATAAGATTGTGTTGTTGTATCTGTATTTGAAATAATGTTAGAAAATTGGAATAATATATGATTATAAAATGGGACAAAATATTTAATGTAACTTAGCGAAATTTTTTTTTTAAATAAAATAAATGAAATTAAACATGAGAGAATTGAATTAAAGAAAGTAACTAAGCAAAATCTATAAGTGTTCCCATAGAAGTATGATATTTATTTAGAAAGGATTGTGTAAAATGTTTAAGACTTAAATGAATATTAATTTTAATGATATAATTTCAATTGCTATGGATTGTTGTTTTAATTATATTATATATCTAAAAAAAAAATTTTTTTCCTGTTTTAAAATATTGAGTTTATTTTTAGAATGTATTACGCAGAATCCGAATGAAAATTATGTGTTATGTTAAGCTTTTAAAACTAGGGGAAGGATAAGTATGACAAGGCATTATACTCCAATCAGTCATTACAGAAGAAATTTTGTGTTAATGAGAAAAAATAATAGACAGCTGAAACAGGACAGACAAAAGATATAAGTATAATGATTTAAATTGAGATGAAATAAATATAATAGAATTAAGAGAGTGAAAAGAGGGGAGAAGCTATATAGAAAATGTAAAATAGTAAATAAGAAATGGAACTGCTATATAAAAGTAAGCATGAATTTGAATTTATGTCTGTACAAAAAGATGTAACTCGGGATCAAACTGCCGTCCAAAAAGATATTTTATGTTTTTTATGTTTTGTGTTTTGTTGGTATATGTTTGTTTGTTAAAAATTAATAAAAAAAATTTCAAAAAAAAAAAAAGGAATCCACCAAGGTGCCAGGGGCCCTCACTGCCAAGACAGGTGTGTCACAAACCGCCTCTGATATTGGGGGGGGGGGGGGGGAACGCACAAACTTTCCAGATGGCAGGAAAGATGGTCTGAATGCTGCTTCCTTCCCTGGTGTGCAAACTTAACTTGTCGAGGGGCTGCTGCCAAGCTTGCTAGTTCTGGCTTCTACCTACAGGATGAGGGCATGATGCAACCAAGAAAGCAATTCCCATGATGTGAAAATTAGAGCCCTTTTCTCTTCTACAGTCCAAGGGGGCTCTGGGTCAAGGAAGTTTGGATGAGGGATCGCTTTACCTGTTGTACATACTCCAGAAGAGGTGCAGGTTGAACTGGTTCACTGTGCTGGCAATTTGCTGGCGATAGCTCTGCACCAGCTCCATGTTATTGGCCAACTCCTCCTGTGGGCATGGAGATGACAAAGGCAAAGAGAGGCCTGGCAAGCAGCCCCCTGAAGCCCAGGTCTGCTCCCGGAAGTGGTAGTCAACCCCCTCAGACCCTGCACACCCTTGGGGGGCAAGGCTCTCCACTCTCCATAAGGCCAAGTAAGACCTCACTAAGGCAGCAGCCAATTGCCAGTGACTGTGAAGAACTTGCCTGGAGGTGGGGGACATGGCAAGGGATGTTTGCATTGCTAGTAACAGGCAAGCTAGGTACAGATGCTTTTGTCTAGAGCTTCTATCTGCGCACTAGAAGTTCAGAGGTCTACCTGCATTGAAGGGGATCCCCCTCTTACTCAAATGTGAAATGCAACCGAACAATTCAGATGAGACATGACCATGGATCCCACAATACCTACCAGTCACCCCCTGGCCCAGTTTCCAGTGTTAGAACAACCCCGTTCAGTGGCATGGGAAGTCAGGAAACTGTTGGCAGAATGGCTGGTGTCTCTATCATCACCTTTGCATGTGTGGGTGAGCTTTTTAAAGCAGTTTCTATGACCATCCTATGGTGGCTGCCAGTCTTGTAGCCACCCCTAAAAGGGGAAAGGATTCCCTGCCCTGCAAGAAGGGCCTGAGAGGCCTGTAAACCTCCCCATCTGCCATTGCTGTCGTCTTACCTGGCTGAACAGATGAGACAGAACCATGTCAGATAATGTGCTGGTCAGGCCAGAGAGCTGAAAGAAGGAGATGGATGTCAAGGGACACAGCATCACTTTCCTATATCCAGCACAAAGCCACCTAGGTGCTGAGAGTCATTGTCTGGCCCTGAGCAGGTTCAGACAAAGACCCAGCCTTTGATATTCAGAGTTTGGCTGCACAAAGAGTAGGGAGAAACCCCATTATTCTACCACCTCTTCCTATATTCAATAGCAGTAGGGTCCTTCAAGTTTTTAGGTTCTATAATCTCCCAGGATTTGAAATGGAAACCTAATATTAGAACCATTATTTAAAAAGCACAACAAAGAATATTCTTCCTGCATCAATTTAGGAAATTCAGACTGCCCAAAGAGCTTTTGATAGAGTTCTACAGAGGAATTATTGAATCTCATTTGTACTTCTATAACTGTCCAGTTTGATTCAGCAACTAACTAGGACAAATACAGATTCCAAGGGATAATTAAACCTGCAGAAAAAAACAGTTGCAATCAGCCTTCCACTGAGGACCTGTGTATTGCACGAGTCAGGAGAGCTGGGAAAATAACTACAGACACCGCACATCCTAGACATTAGCAGTTTCAGCTCCTTCCCTCGGGATGCTGCTTTAGGATGTTGCATGCCAAAATATGTAGACACAGGGACAGGTTCTTCCCTTGTGCCATCACTCTGCAGAACATCGAACAAGACAGTACTGTCTTGTCTAAATTTATTTACTCATATTACATTATTATTATCCTTCTCTACTTCTTATTGGTATCATTATGATTACTATTACTCTTGTTACTTTGCATGTACACTGAGAGCTTCTGTGCCAGAGACATTCTTTGGCACACTTGGCCAAAGAAATTCTATTCTATTCCTGTCCTGAATTCTATTCTATTCCATCCTACTCTACTCTATTCTATTATATTCTTATCCTGAATTCTATTCTATCCTATTCCTATCTTGAATTCTATTCTATTCTCAACCTGATCTCTTGGCAGATGTGCCAGACTGTGACTTCTTCAGATCTTCTACACCCCTGCCCTCAAGAGATTTCCGCTCTTCATCCCTTCGTGTAGAGCTATCTCCTCAGCACGGAAAAATTATGCCCAACCCACCCTGGAAGATTACCTTACTGGCAGCCCAGTCAATCCACCCTTTGGCATTTGGGTCAACATTGATCAGAACGAGGCCTTCCACCAGATCTGGGAAGATCAGCTGCAGCAAAACAGATACAGAGTTTATTCTGGCTATCAGATTTATAAGCATCCAAAGGCAAAGGAATATGGAAGAAAAACCTGCAAGTTGCATTCACACAGCATACATAAGCAGATCTAGAGGCTACATTTGGATAATGTGCAAAACTAGGGTTGTGCAACGCATTTGAAATAGGTGTGAAAAGCAAAGTCTTTCATATGAAGCACCTTCTGCAAGCTTTGGAAGCATTTTCTAGCTGTTTTGCCTACTTCTCCACAAGAAAGGTTTTGTGTTTCACGCAGAAAGAAAACCATTGCAAAGTCCTAGTACTTATCCAAAGTTAGAATATTGAAGAAGTTATGCTTGTTAAGAGAAGACTCCTGAAAGAGCCTCTTGACTATGAACTTTATGAACTTCATATGAACTTTGAAAAATGTGGTCCCAGAAACACCCACAGAACTACTTCCTGACACCATCACAACAGCAAGGGCTTCAGTTCAGCAGAAGACCCATCCCTGAGATGGGGAAGGATGATGCAATGGAGAAAGGAGGACAGGGTCAAGTCAGAGGAAATCAAGCACAGAAATGGTGGCCCTCTTGCATGATTATGGTCCCATAAGTGATAGGGAGTGGCTGCAAAGGCGAGACTCTTTGTGCCAGCTCTGCCTACCATAAGCCAGCGTAATTCATGCTCTATTTGTGGGTGAAACCAGACAATTCTCTGTGGGTGAGGAAGGGCAGGGAGGCTGAGACATTCCCACAGGGGTTTCAGGCATCAGCCTTAACCTCAAGGATCGAATGGAGCCAGGGAGATTTACGGGTTTGGCTATAGCTATGTTTATCTTGCTTAAAGTCACCTTTTGTGAAAAGAAGAAACTGAACAGCCCTAGGAAAGCTTGAGCCCCTGTTTTTTTTTCAGAGCAAAGCCCTAAGAAGGTCTGATTTCACACTTTCCTCTTTAAATCCATAATGGATTTTTCAAATGGAACAGGATGTCTTGAAGACCAGGACTAATTTCCTGGTCCCTTTGGATCTCCTAGCAGAACCTCATCCACTTTGGCTCAGGGAGGGGAGTATCCATGCTGTGGTGGAGTATTCCGGGAGCCACACTTAGCTTGGAGTTTATTGATATACATTTATCAGCTTGCATGCCACTTCTGTCACAAAATGATTCCAGAAAGCTTACAAAATAAGCTCAAGTAAAAACAAAAACTACAAAAAGGACAGAATCATCAGTAAAACGCTTGATGCACAAAGGCCCATTGGAATAGTTGGACATCTGCTGAGCCAGTGGTGGCAGCCACTGGCTGGGCTAGTCCCAGTTTGGCAAGAGCTGCAATTGGCTGGTTGCAGGCACTGGGTGTGGCAGCCATGGAAATGTCCAATCTACTGATAACCTCAGCCCAACCTAGGGATACGGGCACGATGGAAGGAGCTGAGTAGGTCTTGGCAACCTTCAATAACTCCTTGTCTGACACCATTTTCAAGGGGTTGTCCATGCAAGGCAAAGTGCATATTTTTGGCTTTCAGGTGAATAAATCCAGGCCCTGATAAAAGCAGAAAAGCTTTCAGTTAAATAAATGTCCACCAGATGGCGGTACATTTGTACATACATACATACATACATACATACATACATACATACATACATGACAGGGTTCCTTCTCTGAATGCATATAGGCCCCTCCCTCCCTGCCTCCATGATCCCTCCTTTTACCCCCAGACCAAGTAGAACACTTACGGCAAATTTGGCAAGAACATAGGCACCTGCTCCGACTCCAATTCCAATCACATACTTGAACCTATGAAAAGGGAAGTGTCAGACTTCTTGGCATCATTTCCTTGCTTCATTGCCTGCCAGTTCCCAAGGCTCAGTTTATGGCCAATGAGAATTGGCTCAGTTTATGGCCAATCAGATGGGCTTACAGTACAAATAGTTCCAAATGATCACAGACAAATGGTTGTTGAGCAAGGACCACCTGGATTACTTTTTAAGAAGCTCCAAAACATGGTGCCTTCATAACAATTTTGCTAGGCTAAGCAGGAAAAGAGCCATTTTTGAGACATGGTTTAATGTGAGCTCTGATCAGCCTAAAACCTTCAACCACCAGACCACCAACTGAAGCTTTACTGAATACCAGTTAGCTGCTCCTCAACTGTTGAACCACTTGCTCAGAAGGGCCAAACTCTGCATTTTGGAAAAAAGTCCTTGTCAGCCACCTCCGAAGCAGGAGAGACTCATTCTCTTTAAAGAGCAAATTGTAGCCAAATGCAAAATGCCAGTTTTATCAGCTGCTCAAAGGCACCAGGAGTTCTGCTCCTGCCTCAGGCACAAAATCACCTTGGGCCAATCCCTTTCTCATAGCCTTAGGCAGGAGACAATGGCAATCCACTGCCAAGAATGTGCCAAGAAAACAGCAGGAGTACCCCTGTCCATGTAAATGTCAGGAAGTAAGACTGCACCACACCATAAAGGCCATTCTACCAAGGCAGTATGAGCCCCCCCAAACAACTTGATGACACCCCATGCTCACCCAAAATGTTGGACCACACTGGGCAGCATGGCAGCTAACTGGTCCATGGACGGGTACTGATACCTATGGAAACACTGTATATTTCACATATGGCATAACAGAATACAGCATTAATACATACAATTTCACAAAAACAGTGTATAAAATATGCACGTTTTTAGCAATTGGACAGCAATACTCTTGAGGTGATGTATTTCATGCAGGGATCCAGAGAACCTCCTGAGGTGGCGTTCCATTGCAGTATGATATAAAGTTTGCAGGACATTCCCACAATCACCATCAGGATTCTCAACCAATGCCCGTCTTATCCTGGTGTAGGAGGATCTTCCAGGGAAAAACTCGGGAGCAGCCCAACCCTCCCTTCTGTGGGGAAGCTGCTTCTCTGAGTCCGTTTGGGATTCCCAACTGGAGCAGCTCCAGAGGAGTGAGGCTGCTGTGCTTGCCTCTTACATTCCCTGGAGTTGTCCTTCTGGAACAACCCCCAATACAATTCACATTTGCCTGAATTAACTCACAATTAATTATTTAATTAGTTAATGAATTTAATTTAGGTTAATTAGTCTTTTTTGCATGATATATATTACCATCA
Organism: Laticauda colubrina; assembly: GCA_015471245.1. Lineage (NCBI taxonomy): Eukaryota > Metazoa > Chordata > Lepidosauria > Squamata > Elapidae > Laticauda > Laticauda colubrina. The sequence goes on along the minus strand of BLBF01000045.1, from coordinate 25,056,762 downwards.
GCTTTAAAGTCACAGTAGCAGTTTGTGATGAAACATTACCTTATGCAAAAAGGGCCCTATCATCATTTAGGACTAACACACACAGACACATACTGCTCTCCCCCCCCCCCCCTGCGTGACTAAGGAGACCTCTCCAAAGGAGCCCTTCATTTGAGTCCCCTCTGAGAGCCACGTGACAGGGACTCTGAGGCAGATCCATGATCCAGAAAAGGCCTGGCAAGGAAACACCAGGGACACAATCCCACACCTGGCCATCTAAGAAGACACAGAGGCCTTCCTGGGAGATGCTTACCCCTGGGGAAACTGGGAGGCCCCAGACTGCTGCCCAGGCGCATCCACATGGCACACCACAAAGTGCTTCATGATCTCTTGCATTTCCTCAGAGTTAAAGAAAGTGTTGAAACAGAGCTTGTCTGCAAGAAATAGGAAGAAAATTAGGGCTAGAAATCGAATGAACTTGAGTATTGACCTCTCTTACTATTCCAGGCAGGGCAGAGGCAACCAGAGGCTTCATTCCCTGTCTTAAGCTGCTTTTGTGTTACTCCAACACTGAAGTGGTCAATGTCTGGAATACTTTACCTGACTGTGTGGTTTCTTCCCCAAACTCCAAAAACTTTAACCCTAGACTGTCTACTATTGACCTCACCCCTTTCCTAAGAGGTCTGTAGGGGGCATGCATAAGCGCACCAACGTGCCTACCGTCCCTGTCCTATTGTTTCTGTTAAGCCTGGGTTCCCCAACCAGGGTTAGGGAGACAAGCTAAACAGAATGTGCAGCGTTAGTCAGATAGGCACACAGATAAATGAGTGAGCTAAGCTTGTATGTTTATTAACATACAGTAAAAATAACAGATACGCTTGTGCTATCAAGAATATATTTTATTCCAGTATAAGTTAATAGCATAGTCAAATAACAGTCCAATAGTCATGTATCATGTAGTCAGTCCATTCAGGGATATTCAGTTAGCAAAGTCCATGTAGAATATCCTATGTCAGTTCACTTACAAATCAGTCCTTTGTAGTCTCTCCCGTTCGAGCAATGCAGTCTTGATTCCAAGCAGTAATCAGGGATCATCAAAGCCAGTGTGAGCAAGCTGTAGTCTTGCTACTTTTTAAAGTGTTTTCATAACCACTCCCTTAATTACTATCCCATAGTTAAAGCTGCAGACACTTTAACATACACAACTATGATTCATAGTTATTATTTCACCTAAACCAGTTAGGGTAAACAATGTTATCCCTAACAGTTTCTTTTATTTTTCTGATATGTACCCATTTCATGTATTCATAACTATGTATATACTTATACCTATTATCTTGTAAGCCATCGACAAATCTAAATAAATAAATAAATAAATAAACAAACAAACAAACAAACAAACAAATAAATTAAAAAAAAAAAAAAAGCTTTTCAGGAGTGTGAAACCGCTACTGCTTTCCACATGGAATGTCTATGAAGATTCTCATCCAGGTTATCATTGTCCCAAAGGTGTTTCCTTCAAAAGGCAACTAGACTTTCTTTGTTTTGCTTGAAGACATTTTGCTTCTAATCTATGAAGCTTCTTCAGTCAGAAGTCAGAACTGAAGAAGCTTCTTGGATGAGAAGCCAAAGGTCTTCAAGCAAAACAAAGTCCAGCTGCCTTTTGAAAAAAGCACCTTTGGGTTCCAGGAGGAATAAAAGTGGAACAAAGATGATGGTTATTTATTAATGGCTTTTTGAACACTTTGCAATTAAGCTGCCATCTCTTCCAAGATGACTCGAGCCCTTCCTGTTGATGGGCTCATTTCAGCCCATTCCAGTGTTTCCATGCAACAATTGGCAACCTCCACAGGGCAAGTGCAGAGTATCTGGCAAACCAGCCAATCCACTCCATTCAATGGAGGTTCAGCCCCAGCCAAGGCTGAAGGACACTTGACTGGCTGGCCTTTCTCCCATTGCCTGTCCTTATCTTCACATGTTTCCCATGCGGAAAGTGACTGACATAAGCTGGGCAAAGAAACCACACTGGCTGTCTCTGGAACTTTAGCTTCAGCCCATCAGTCTAGGGAAGAGAAGGACCAGGGGAGACTTGATAGGAGTCTTCCAGTTTTGGGGGGGCTTCCCCAGATAGGAAGGGATCAAGCTATATTCTAAAGCACCTGTAGGCCAGACAAGGAGTAATGGATGGATCAAGACAGATTTAACCTGGAAATAAGGAGGAATTTTCTGACAGTGAGAACAATCAACCAGTTGAACAGAAGTTGCCTTCAGAAGTCGTGGGAGCTTTATCCCTGGAAGCTTTTGAAGAAAAGACTGCACTGCCATTTGTCAGAAATGGTGTAGGCTCTCCTGTTTGGGTGGGAGGTTGGACTAGATGTTCTACAAGGTCCCTTCCAACTCTATTAATCTGTAAATCTGTAAAATCTCTTCCTTTCCACGCAACTTCCTTCTTCCTAGGCCCTGGGGAAGGTGACCCTGGCTAAACTGGCAGGCTGCCTTATTTAGTTTTCAGGGGATTTGGGTGTTTGCAAGCCTTTCTAGTCAATTTATGGAAGCACAGACAATGTTTTAGCTATCTCCTGAACTAAGATTAGGGAAAATAACTCCCTTTCAGCATCTTCAGCATTTCTCTCCTCTAGAACAGGAGGAGGCCAAAAAGAAAAGGGGTTTTGTTTTGTTTTGTTCTTTGCTATGTTCACACAGCAAAAGTACTTAATACAGTTTCTGGATTCACATGATGCTGTGAATCAAAATTAACCATTTATTAACCAACTATTGGGTCTGCACACTATGCCATAGAATGAAGCCTTTTCCATGGCATTGAAAAACTTGGCACATCAGCAAATGTCAACGAAATGGCCGCCTTGTCACTGACCATGTCGATCCCTTGTCCTTTTGGTAGCCAAGCACAAACAGCCAGTTTGCAAGTCAGGCACAACAGAGCCAGCTTTAGGGGGAAAGGGGCTCTGGCCCTCCCTCCCCGACCAGAATTAAAAGTGACCCACTTACGATTGAGCCCCACATCATGGTAAGTCAGGAGAGCTGGGCGGTTCCCTCTGGCGGATCCCCGAAGGACAACATGCAGCAGTCCATATGGTGTCTCGATGTCATGCTCCTGGAGGAGAGAGGAGAGATGGTGATGCGAGGGAGCCGGGCTGCTGTCGCTGCCCCCTTTTCTAGGTCAGGTCCCCCAAGGAGGGGACATGTGGGGAGCCATGGCAGCCCCAACCCACTGCAATGGCTGCATTCTTCCCTCCGGCTGCCACAGTTCGACTCTGCCCAGGAGCTCCCCAACCCAGCCTCTTTGCACACTGTCATCTCCTCTGCAGGGTTTTCCACAATGTCATGCTCAAGGAACCAAGAAGGACATCAGGAATTCCTTCAGAGGAACTTCTTACTGGTGCTTGCACAGAAGTCTTGCCTGCCTATTAGATCTACCTGTAAACTGCTGGGGTTCCCCCCACCCTTTACCTTTTTTCTGCATGCCAAAGACACTGAGCTTCTCTGCCTCTTGGCTTCCCAAAAAAAACCCTCCTTCCTGTTACACTGGCCAACTTTCCCCCAGTCAAAGTCCCTCAGGCTTTGCTCCAGCAAATAGCCCAGCATTTATATTCCCTCCCTTTCTTGGATCAGGAATTGTGGCTCTGCAGAACCTGCTTCTCCATAACTGCATTCACACAACCCAATTCCTTTGGTTGTGGAGTACACAGAGGTACACATCACGACATACATTGGACCATGAACAAACCAGATATGCCAGGTGTTTGCCACCTGCTCAGCCACAGGAAAAGACAAGCGGCCTTCTGCAAATGCAGCAGGTAGGTAGCTATTATAAACACAAATATAACTTCACTGTCAGCAGTTCCAGCAAGAGCAACCCCAGATTGTGAAGGATGTTAAAGATTCCCAGGGCTGAGTTTGCCTGCTGGTAAAGGCAGTTTTACGAGCTGCCTCCAGAAGCCCCTGCTCCATCCAGCCCACCAGCACTCAGCACCCTATTGAAGTACAGCTGTTGGAAGATGGAGGGGTCTTCTCTCCCACCTGGAGCAGGCAAAGCCTGCCTGGGGATCAGGCAGCTGCAGAAAAAGCAGCCCCTTTCCTGCAGAGGGGAGCAAATCTCTTCACCAAGCCTGACCAGCAGCAGCGATGGAGGGGGGGGCAGGGAAGGTGCCAGCCCAAAGCTCCGGAGGACTCTGGCGGTTGGCAGCTTGGCCTGGGCCCTGTGACGGTGGAGATTCGGCCTCTGCCTGCAGGTGCCGACCAGCAAGGCACAAGTTCAACATCTTCGCTTTTGCATTTGCAGCCTCCGCCCGGCCTTCGATCTCAGGCTGGTTCAGTCCCCGCGGCTGACGCGCCGTTTTCTGCCTCAGGGAGAACTTCAAGGACACCGACAAGGTGCCGGCCAGCTCCACAGCGAAACCCCCGGCCGCGACCGCTGCGTCGGCCCAGCAGGCCAGGCTGGTCTCCACCGCGGGCGGATGACGCGGTCCCCCGGGAAGCCCCGCCAACACTCCCGGGTCACCCACAAAGCTCCGACCCTCCCGCGGCAACCGGGGAACCGCGCTGCGCAGGAAGCCCCGCTGGGAGCGGGCACGGCGTCCGTCGGGCAACTGCTCCTCCGCGGGCTGGGCGAGAACCGAGAGCGGGGAGGGCGGAGGAGGATCAGGACAAGCGCCCTGCCCGGCCGGGGATGCCGTGGTCCGAAGCCGGGCTTGCCTCCGCGCCTCGCCGGCCGCTTCGGGGCACCTACCCCGTCCCAGCACTCTGGCATCTCGGGGGCTCCGGGGATGAAGCGGCGCCGCGTCCCTCTCCGGCTCTGCGCTCCCGGACCCGCCCTCTGCGCCGCGCGGCTCTGCAGTGGGCTGGCCTCTCCGGATGCCTTTCAGGGCCAGCCGCGCCCTGCTCGTCCCCCGCCCGCCGCCCCCGAGGCTGTCCGCGGAGGAGGCGGCCGACCCGCCACGCTCGCGGGAGGGGCGCACGAGAGCGGCGGCGAGCCCTGGCTGGGGCAGCGCCCAGGAAGCCCGGTCGGCCGCCCTTCAGAACAAAGGCTCGCTCCGCGGCCCCGAAGGAGGGGAAGAGGAAGCGCCTCCCCGCCGGCCGGCCTTCTGGCAAGACCCGCCACGCGACTTGAAGCCGGAGCTGGAGACAGCGGCGAGGGGAGGGGAATCCTGAGGGCCCACCCAGCAAGGGCCTCTTGCCCTTCCCTGCCTCTGCGGGCAGCCCCGGTGACCTCGGGCGTTGGGGGGGCAGCCCTCCTTGTCCGCTGCCCCTGGGGAGGGAGGCTCAGGCCGGCCGGCTCCCTCTTCTGCGGTCACCTCGCGTGGCTCCCACCTGTCCCCGTTTGTTGGGCCTCTTTTCTTACTGCAGCTGAAGAGCAAGCGGTGCATCTCCTTTCTGCTCTGGACTTGACACTATTTAAGGTTTCTACAAGATCCTTAAGTCAGCAGTTATTAGTTCAAAATCCATGCATATGTAACATGCTCTTCAGGATTTTCTTTAGCAGCAGCAAATTCCAAAAAAAAGCAGTCAAATCAGTCATATTTGCTTTATAATCCCTCATTCACAGACGTTTGTTCACTGCCTATATTTTAGTGACCTCTGCCTCTGAGTTTCCTCCACTCTTGGAAGAATACTGCACCCCTCCAAGGGCCTGGCTCCTGCTCAAGCCTCAGTGTGCCAGGTCAAATCAGTTACAGCCCCCCTCCCCCAATAATCTAACCCAACAAAATGACATGGTGCTTGGTTAAGGAGATAAGATCCAACTACATTTTTCTACTGATATCTTTGGACGTTTCCCTGTTCTCCCCCCCCCCTCCATATAGCTGTCTATCTGACAAGAAAGTGACTCTGGAAAGCATATGCAAGACATGTAGAGAGTCTAAAGATAATTCTTGAAAATCTGATTGAACCATGCCATCATTCATATCTATTATTATATCACACTATTTGAACAATCACTATTGGGTGTGTTTGTATGACTCATTGATTCATGGTCAGATATGGTCCATTAAATTAACTCCAAATTCTGAGTTCACAGCACATTGAAATTAACCGCTAGGCTTATATGAGTCTTAAGCTAAAATCCAGTAGACTGGCTTGTGTCTTCTGTGAAAGTAGCCATTTGTAAAATTTAGGCATTTGGTTTTCTGACCCCATGACGGTAACCATTAATCCATCCTATCCCTTGAGTAAGTTCTGCATCAAGTTGGAGCAAAGTACTGAGTTCCTTGCTTCTGTTCTAGGTCCTGGTGCTGTTCAACCAATTAATCCGATGAGGGGTTACGAAGCATGATTATCACATTTCCAGGTGACACAGAAATTGCAAAGTCAGAGAGGATAGGATCACCTTGATAAATTGGAGCAATGGGCAGGATTAATTTCAGCAGGAACAAATGTAAATATCTACATTTGGTTAGTAAAAGCCACAGGGAAGTAATAAGACTGTACAATAGATTGTGGAACCACTGTATAATAGATTGTACAGTGGTTATGAAAATGATCTGGGTGCCTTAGTGGACTAGAACCCAAATCTAAGCCAACAAAAGGAATACTTCCCAGGACCTCCCAAAAAATATCAAACGCTGTCCTAAACTGCATTAAGAGCAGTAGTGTTGAGGTCAAGATAAATCACCTTTCCACTTTATTCAGAGTTCATTCAGACCACCTTAGGGATGCTGCACCCAATTCTAGGCACCAGAATCGAAAGAGTCCAAGAAGCCAATGACAAAAGGCCTGGGAGGAAAGAACTAAAAGGAACAGTTGGAACAGTTAAGTGTCAAGAAGAGGGGGCCAGGAGATAGTACAGCTATAGTACAGCTGTCTTTCACTATCTGAAGGGGCCTTCTGCCAATCATTCCAGAGCAGAAAACGAAAAATCTGAAGTGACAAGGCAGCAGACCACCTGGTGGGACCGCTCCACAAAGGAAGAGGGTGAACCTGATTCTTCCGTGTGGAGGGGCTGGAAAAGGGACTAGTTAGCCAGGGGCAGCATGATCTCCAGGAAGCTCCTATTGTCTATTCTCTGACTTCAAATTATGGGGCAGTCTGTCTATGAAATAAGAATATGAATTATTTGTGACATTTCTAAGGAACTCATGTGCTTTTATGCTTATCACCTGCTTGTGAGTTGAACAAGCTTGATCAGCCAAGGCTCTGTCCCCCCTTTCAAGACCCTTTCAAGACCCTTTCAAGGTCACCTCCTTCTCTGTGCTGCCTCCCATTAGAAGGTCAGATTTTGTCAGCCCATTACAGAGCCTTGCCAAATGAGGCCCAGATGCCAATGTTCAATTATTGCCAGAGGAAAAACAAAAATGTAACTATGTAAGCAATTTGCAGGGGACTTATAGGACTCCATGGTTACATTTTCAACTTGTCACCATTGTGGGAAGCTGATAGCCTAATTTTAAAATATTTTTTTTAAAACCAGCTAATGTGGCAGATTCTGTTTGAAGAAGCCAATTTCACACCTACACCCTCTCCGCAGAGCCAAGCTGAGGGGAGGGTGGCAAACAAAAGCTCAGCGTTCACTTCCTTGGTGCTGAAGCTGGCCATCCATACTACACTCGCCTATGGCCATCAAGGGGCTCCGTTCTCACCATGCACCATCATCAATTCTCCCCTCGCTGGCTAGCTTCATTCCAGCCTTCCAGGCTGTTGCAACAACTTGGCCCAGCTAAGATATTTTGGACTATAAGCACCTACATTCCTAATTACTGGCCACACTTCCTTGGTTGATGGAAATTACAGCTTAAAACATCAGAGTTCACCAGAAGCTATTTTTCTGCCATACAGGGCATAATGCAAAATAAGTAGCATGCAAATAAGTTCATTTAGTATCAAGTAACTGCAGCATGCAAATAAGTTTATCTTGAAACCCAGAGAAGTAATTCTTTCCTCTTAGCATAAGTTTCTAGGTTTAAGTAGGCTGAGTCTGTGGAGTTGGGTGTGCAACTGAAAATATTCTTTGTTCTCTCCCCTCTTACTGGAAAGAAGAAGAGCGTATTTAAAGCCCCTGTCACACTGCACCAACGGATGGAAAGAGGATGCAAAACGGAGAGAAACACTTTCCATCCTTTGGTTAACGCGATGCTTCCGTTCTGTACTGCCTCCGTTTTTCATCCTCTCTATCCGTCCAATATCCGTCGACTGAGATTCCATCCGCTCAAAAAGTTTTGAGCTGCTCAAAACTTTTTGAGCGGAAAATGTATCCAATGCGTCCGTTCTGCATCCGCAACGCATACAAGGAACATCCGTTCTACATCCGTTGTCATCAGTTACACATCCGCTATATCCGCTAGGTATCCGCTGTGCATCCGCGCAACTCGCATCTGCTCCAGCGGAAAACGGACACAGGGAGCAAGCGGAACGGACACAAAGCATAAGCAGCACGGACGGAAAAAGGATGAAAGCGGATGCAGCTCGCATACAAAGTATTAAAACGGAAAAAACGTTCACAGAAGGGACCTATCTCAGATATTTAGGATGTTTGCAGGATGTCTAGAGGATGCAAAAGGACACCAAGTGGAAAACCTGTATTTCCTATAAAAAGGGGGAGGAACTCACCTGGATCTCACTTTCAGTCCAGCAGCCCTGCGGTGCAGACCTCTTCAGCCTTGCTCTTCCTCTTGCTCTTCCACAGCTTCCAGTCATCTCCACCATGGATCATCACACACTCCTTTTGGTAGCCACCATCGTTCTGCAACAGTGCGAAGCCATCTACAGGCTCTTTCAACTGTTCTACGGGAAGAAAAGGAGGCAGCCAAGAAGTGTCTGGGTCCAAAGATGGATCGCCAGAAGATCAGAGTACGAACTGTATAACAAGCTGATGGTGGAGCTGAGGAACGAAGACCCTCGTGCATTCCAGAACTTCATGAGGATGCCTCCAGCCATGTTTGACAAAGTTGTGGAGCAGCTGACACCCAGGTTGACCAAGCAGAGCACCAACTTCCGGCCCAGCCTGGACCCTGGGCTCAAGGTGGCACTGACTCTGCGCCACCTGGCCTCAGGGACCACGTACAGGTGCATGCAGTACGGCTGGAGGGTGCCACACAACATCATCAGCATTGTGCTCAGAGAAGTGGTGCAGGCCATCATCGAAGAATACCTGGAGGAGCTCCTCCAGTGCCCCTCCACTGAAGAAGGATGGAAGAAAGTTGCAGAGCAGTGGTATCAGAAGTGGAACTTCCCCCACACTGTTGGAGCCATAGATGGGAAGCACGTGGCCCGCAAAGCTCCAGCCAACTCAAGGTCCACTTATTTCAACTACAAGGGCTTCTTCAGCATCATCCTCTTCGCCATGGTCGATGCTGACTACAAGTTCATGTACATCGATGCTTCAGGCAACGGGCCAGCTTCAGATACCCAGGTATACAACGCCAGTCACCTCAAGGAGGGGCTGGAACGCAACCTTATTGTGGGGTTCCCAGATCCAGACCCCCTGCCCAACGACACACAAGATGTGCCCTACTTCATCGTGGGGGATGACGCCTTCTCCCTCAGAACCTACCTCATGAAGCCCTACACCTCCAGATGCCTCACCCGTGAAGAGAGGATCTTCAACTACAGGCTGTCCAGGGCAAGGCGGGTGGTGGAGAACGCCTTTGGCATCCTGGCCAACAGGTTCCAGGTACTTCTCACCACCATGCAGCATCACCCACAGACCGTGAGGAGGATTGTGGAAGCTTGCTGCATCCTGCACAATTTCATGCACACCTGCTACCCAGTGTTGCAGAACAGGCTCGTGGACCTCTAACAAGGCAATGGGGACATGGAGCCTGGAGAATGGAGGCAAGGGCGAAACCTGATAGACACTGTGGATGTGCAAGGCCCCAACAGAGCTTCACGTGAAGGGAAGAAGCAGCGCAACCTCCTGAGACAATGGTGTAACTCCCCAGCTGGAGCAGTGGAGTGGCAAGACAGGATGATAGATGCTTAATGGATGCTTCCTTCAGCCTGTCTCATCACACGGATGAGATTGTGCCATGTATGTTGAGTGGCCCTACAATGAACAGGGCATTTAATAAAGAGTTGTGTTTATGTTGAAATGTGTGGATCAATGATTACATTGTTATTGATAATAAAGGGCCATAGGTGTGGCACCTGGGAGGGTGGACCATACAGTCCCACTATGCTTGCATTGGAGGTTTATCTATTCCACAGCTATTACCCATCTCACAGGTATCCTAACCCATCCCACTGCTATCCTTACCCATCCCACAAGCATGCAAAGGCTTAAACCATTTCTAAAACTTTCCACCAAGACTTTATTTACTAAAATAAATGAAGCAAGTGTGTGAAGCAAAGATAATCTTTATTAATAACAAGCTCTAAAAGAAAAATGACCCAAGTGTCTCAAGCAAAGATAAAGTCAACAGGTAACCACCCAGTCTCTGGCACTCTTCTTGTTCACTCTGAGGCGTGCCCAGTCTCAGGGGTGAAGGGTCCAGGTACTGTGGAGATGGCTGCTGCTGGAGTGCTGGTCTGAGGCGTCATTGGGGTGCCTGGCCCTAAGAGGACAACAGGGGACGAGAGCTGGCTCAGTCCTGTGATGTTGAGAGCCCCTTCCTCCAGGACATGGGGTGTCAGCCCCAATACCGATGACAGACGTTCTGAGGCCGGGCTTGGCTGTGGGGTGGAGGAAGGAGCAGTGTAGTGGGGATGTCTGGTCTGCAGCTGAGCGAGGTGAGGCGTGGGTGACATCTGTGGCGTGGGTGGTATCGGTGGCATCAGTGGCACCGGTGGCGTCCGATGTACCTGTGCCTGGACTGGGAAGGGCTGCCTGTGCTGCTGGAGCTCCTGGTAGCCATAGCCTTGGTAGGTGAGGGCCTGTGGAAAGCCTTGGAAGGGCAGTGACATCACCTCGGGTGGAGGAGCAGGCCTGGACTGGGTGGGAGCAGGTTCAGCTGGGTCTGGAGGGTTGTGAAGAAGACCGGTGATCCTATCCTTTATCACCTGGTATTGTGATTCCGACATGTTCATGAGAGTCTGGTTGACATAGGTGAGGAAGGGCTTGCGGTTGGAGGATGGGACGTCGGTGTGTACCAGCTGAGAGAGGAGATCTACGCTGCTTCTGACGGTGTCCCTGATCTCCAGCAGGACAGTGTGGCTCTGCCCCTCCGGTCTGCCTCTCTGCCTGCTTTCTGTGGAGGTGGAGCTGGGGGTGGATGTGGGTTGTTCTCTGCTGGAAGTGCCCTCTCCTTGCTCCCACTGCGTCAGGGGGTCCTCCACATGCTCCACCATGGGTAGTGCAGCTATTGGGGGGTTCTCCGTCGTGACACGCTCCACAAATACCTGCCTGGACACAGGAGCTGACTCTTGGCCAGAAAAGGACTGGCTCTCTGCGGGCTGCCTGAGAGAGAGGGTTGTGAGAGGGGCTGTTCCTCGGTGGCCGATCTCACCCTCCAAGAAGCTGCACTTGGCCATCATGTAAGTCTCTCAGTCCGTCAGCTTGACCGTGGCCTGGCCAGATTTCTTGAGGTGCAGCTTCCCGTACCAGGTGTGCATGTGCTTCCACCAGCCGAGGAGCACCTCCGAAGTGTAGCCCAGGCTCTCCGCCTTCTCTCTCCAAGCAGTCTGCTTCCTCTTGGTGTCTCGATAGAGTCTGTGTCCCTTCCGCCAAAGATACTCGTTCTCCCTCAGCCATTCCAGCACCTCATCCTCATGTTCCTCTTCGATGAAGTACTGCCTCCTCTCCCATTCTCGTGTATGCCTCTTCCTCCCTCTGGCAGGGCCATCTGGGCCCTCATCAGAGGGGCTTCGAGGTTGTAGGGGCTGCTCCTCCACACCACCAGCAGCAGCAGCAGCAACAACAACAGTAGCAGCAAAAGCAGGACCAGCAGCACCAGCAGCAGCACCAGCAGGACCAGGAGCAGCACCAGCAGAGTAAGCACCAGCAGAAGCACCAGGAGCAGCACCAGCAGAGTAAGCACCAGCAGAAGCACCAGCACCAGGAGCAGCACCAGCAGAGTAAGCACCAGCAGAAGCCCCAGCACCAGGAGCAGCGCCAGCAGAAGCTCCAGCACCACAAGAGTCCGCCCGAGCAGCAGAAGCCCCAGCAGAAGCAGAGTCAGGGCCAGGGGGTGGGAGGGTGGCCCTGTCCCTCTTGCCAGGGCTGGCAGCAGATGCCACAGGCTTTCTCTTCTTCCCCATGGTTGTTGGGTTGTTGGCTTGCTGGCTGGCTGGAACTGTGTCTGGCAGCAGGTCTTTCCTCTGAATGGTGACCTGCTTGCGAGCTGCTTCCCTTTATATCTGCGGGGATGATGCAATGCATCCTCCCCGCATGCGCAGTGAATGCTGTGCATCCGCTAGGCTTCCGCTAGGCTTCTGCTCTGCATCCGCTTCATCCGCTCAGCATCCGCTCTGCATCCGCTCTTTCCACTGCACGTCCGCTTCACTGTGCTCCCCCAGAAGCCCTGCGGATGTGCCATCTGCTCCCATCCGCTTCCATCCGCTAGGCTTCTGTGGAGCATCCGCTTTCCATCCTCGCTACATCCTCCCCCCGTCTGTTCCTTTCCGTTGTTGTCCACTCTGGTTATGCAAATTCGGGGCACTTTTGAGAGCGGATAACAACGGATGGAACATTTTCTCGTCCGTTGTGTCCTTTTTACAAACGTTTTGCATCCGTCGGCCAATGTGACAGTCCCTTAAATGAAGAACTGTATTTTTAATCGGCTTAATCTGAAGAGTGAAAAGCCAAGCACACACACAAAAACAGTGTGGTTAGGTTTAATTTTGTTTAGTTTTGGGTTGGTTAGAACACTCAGCCTTTTTTTATTAGTTTCTTATTCAGTGTATCTGCAAATCCTGAAAATGAGTTCATTTACGACCAAGTAATTTGAGTTGTGCGAACACCTGTAGTTTTGTACAGTTTTTTTTTTTTTTTTTGGTACAGTTTTGTACAACCTAAAGATGCTGTGTGTCATGTAATTTTTAAATTGAGTTATGCTTCAACATTTTGGGTAAACCCCAAAGAGTTTCCTTTCACAAGAGCAGGTTCTTCCCTTAGCGAGGGCTTTGAAAATAACACTTGCAGGCCAGAACAGGGGCTGCCCAGCATTAGGAAAACAAGAATGTAAACTGAGGCCTAGTTCCTGTGAAGAAGGGTTTCCACCTGCTGCCCCACTTTAAGCACCTCAGAGGCACTTAGGGATGCTTCTGATGCAGCTTCAATTCCTGCCCTGAGAGGCCAAAGAAGACCCAAGTCCCCCAATTCTCAAGGCAAGATAAATGTTGCTTCACCAAAAAGCCAGGCTTTGAAGAGCTGCTCTTGCAGTAGCTTCCACTGCAGATCCCAAACAGCACTTTAAAGAAACAGCCATGGGAGAAAGAGGATTTTGTGAATCCCTCACTTTGGGAGAACACCAAATATTCCTCCTCCTTTCACAGCAGCAGCTTCAGTCTAGAAGGGGGTCCAAAGCATTGACATTAGCCTAAGACCGAGGGACTGTGTTTTTCATATGATTGGTCCCCAGTTTAAGAAGAGAGAGAACTACTGCAATGTAGTAACCACTGAAAACCCATCATTTGCTGCCCAGCACTTTGGACTGAGAAGACTCTGTTCTTGGACACGTGTGACATTTTTCCTTGCATTGGAAATGCATCATCCTGAGATCCAATTGAGAACAAATTGGAATTGTGACTTCCTCTGCAGCCTAAAATTGTGCTGGCCAGACCAAGCCACACCAAGATGCTGTTGGAATTTTATTTCTGGCAGCAGTAGTTCTCCCAACAATTCAGTATCACCTGAAAATTTGGCAAATATCTCTTCATCCCACCTCTTCATCCAAGCCATTAATACAAATCTTGAAGAGATGCAGGTCCAGGACTCATTGTTATAGCCTCTATTGAAATTCCTCTCCCCAATTTTAATGAGGTCTTTGACTACATTTCTGAGCCATCTATAACTCGGTTTAATATATTGCCATCTATGCCACATTTAATTAGCTTCATAAAATGCAATGAAGTTGGTCTGATAAGATTTATTTTTGTCAAATCCATGCAGATCTGGTTATTTTTGTTATTCAGAATGAAGGACTTTATGATCTGCTGCAGAATCTTCTCAGGAATCAGTGCAGGGTTAGGATTTGCTGCATCTTCCTCTCTTTTTGGACAAAGGGACATTTGCTCTCAATAATTGTTATCAGCTTCTGATTCAGTGTATTTCAAATCCAGAAAATGGGTTCATTTAGTACCTGGTAATTTATGCGAAAATAACTGTGGTTTAGTTTCCTTCATCCTGCCTTCCAGTAATTGGGCACTTCACTAGTTGTCTAGGATTTTTCAAAAACAAGCCATAATGATTTGGCCAGACCATCAGGTTTTTTCAGAATCTGGATACAATTAACCAGGTCCGGGAGATATAAACTCATTTATATATTCATTGTAAGGTTGGCACCTTCACTCCTGTCTTTCCAAAGGTCCCTCAGATCCTTGTGGTGCCATCAATCTTGGGGAATCTAGGGTAATGGCAAACTATTGAGTGGCCCCATGATAATTGTCATTCCCTTCACCCTTTATCTATCTTTTCAGCTGCATTTTTATAGTTTTTATGTTTTAATTATTATTATTTTTGTATTGTTTTATATATAACGTGGCTTATCTACAAATGAGCCACAGCCACGAAAACCAACACCGGACCCAAAACAACACATGACACCACCACCAGTCTCCCTCACCAGACTCAAACCCAAACCCACCCCATAGACGAAAAACAACCACCGTCCAGAAACCAGACCACGGCTGCATCACCAGCTGCCACACACCCTGTCCCCCAAACCAAGCAAACTGATACACACCATGAACACATAGCCAGGCCTCAAACTCAGAGCCAAACCAAAACCCGGAACATCACATCACAGCCACCCGCTCAGGAAATCACATCACACAACTCAGGAGGTTACACCACAAAACCCTAGGATGTTACAATGACCCAGGAGATTACAGCACAAGAAAGTTATCACACAGCCCATTACCCAAGTCATTACAACACAGGAGGCTGGCAGACACATAGCCAATACCTCAGCCACACATGTTCTTAAGAAAAAGCCAGCCGATCTGCAAACATCAACTCCATCAACCAATCAATAAATGACAACACAGCCAACCTCCCCACCAGTATATATAGGGAGATGGCAGCTCCAATCATGCTTTGCTCACACAAGCACGAAGCTAAAAGCACCAGCCTGAAGATGGCGAGTGGGACCTTGTTGAAACACTGTCAAGATATATATATATATATATATATATATACACACACATACATATATATACATATGTTTTTTTAAGCTTTCGCGGGTACTTACATGTGTGCTGTTTAGCTTCCTTCGGGTATTATCCCACGTCATTGTAGTGCTTTTAAAGTTGTAGCAACGTTTCAGCAGAATCCCATCTGCCATCATCAGGCTTCTGTATGGATGTGGGTCTCACAGCTCCTGGTTTCAAATTCGAGGCTGGTCCATTTTGATTGGCTAGGAGCCTGGGTCTGTGTTCACTGGACTTGCAGTTTGATTGATTGGTGTTTCTGGTTTCTTCTGTCTGTTTTGTGGCTTTGATTGGCTGGCAACACTCTGTTTCTGTGTTGGAGGCTTTCAGTGCAGCTTGGCTTCGTGTGAAAGGATGGCTGCTATTCATTAGCAAGCTAGGTTTCACCTGGGTGCCTGGTGGGGGGGTGTTTAAGTTGGAGGCATCAGAGGGAGTCTGTTTGTGCTCAGGTGTTTGTCTGTTTTGTGGTGTGGAGATCTTTCTATTTGAGAGTGCAGGTTTCCAAATGATTGACAGTCTGCTGGAATCATCTCTTCTATTCATGCTTTCAGGTCTTTTTTCAATCTCTATGGCTTCTCTGATGATTCTGTGGTTGGGGTTTTCTATAGTGGCTAGGGTTTTAGTGCCACTGAAGTTGATGTTGTGACCTGTGGTTTTCATGTGTTGGACTAGTGAGGAGGTGTGTTCCAGCTTTTTTACTGCATGTTTGTGTTCATCTAGGCGGGTACTTATTCTTCTATTGGTCTGTCCAATGTATGTGGCCGGGCATGATGTACAGGGAATTTCGTATATGCCTTGGTTTTCCAGGTCAATTTTGTCTTTGGGGTTTTTAAGGATGGCTGCTATTTTTTTGTCTGTTTTGAAGGCAGTCTTGATGTGATGCCTGTGTAGTGTCTTCCTGATTTTATCTGTAGTACCTCTTATGTAGGGCAAGACAGCTGTTCCATAGGTCGGTTGGTCTTCTAGGTCTCTGTTATGTCTTGGTGTGTTTTTGTGGATCAAGTTGGTGATTTTGTTTTTTTGGAAGCCATTGGCTGTCAATACTTCAGTCAGGGTGCATAGTTCAGTCTTTATATGTGTCTTGTCTGCCAGGCGTTTGGTTCTGGTAATTAGTGTTTTCGCCAAGGAATTTTTCTGTGCTGGGTGGTGGTGGGATTGGGCAATGAAGTAGCGGTTGGTGTGTGTTTTCTTTTGGTATATGGTGTGTCCCAGTGTGCCATCTGTTCTTTTGTAGTTTCGTACATCTAGGAATGGTAGTTGTTTGTTTATTTCCATTTTCATGGTGAACTTGATTTTGGGGTGTGTGCTGCTCAGGTGTTAGGAAATTGTTTAGGTTTTCTTTTCCATGGGGCCAAATCACAAATGTGTCATCGATGTATCTTAGCCATAGTTTGGGTTTGTGGGTGGCATTAGCCAGGGCTCTGGATTCGAATTCTTCCATGAACAGGTTTGCAATGACGGGGGACAGTGGTGATCCCATAGGGGCTCCTTCAATTTGCTTGTATCTTTGTCCTTTGTATATGAAATATGTGTTGGTTAGGCAGTGTTCTGTTAGTTCCATGAGGTCTTTAGCTGGTTGGTATTTATTTTTGATGATTTCAAGAGTTTCTTTTATTGGGACTTGAGTGAATAGTGAAACCACGTCGAAACTTACAAGCAGATCTTCTTGTTCCACGTGTAGATCTTTGATCATTTCTAAGAAGTGGTATGAGTTTTGTACATGTGAAGCTGCGGTTTCAGCATGGGGCTGTAGTTGTTTTGGTAAGTATTTAGCTAGATTTTGTAATGGTGCTCCAATGGAGCTGAGGTATGCCTTCTTTGTGTATTTTTGGGGGCCGTATAATTTGGGGATCTAGAAGATTTTTCTCTTGGGATGATCATCTGTTGGATTTCTTTGCTTATGTGGCTGGTTATATGGAACAGCTGTCTTGCCCTATATAAGAGGTACTACAGATAAAATCAGTAAGATACTATACAGGCATCACATCAAGACTGCCTTCAAAACAGACAAAAAAATAGCAGCCATCCTTAGAAACCCCAAAGATAAAATTGACCTGGAAAACCAAGGCATATACAAAGTTCCCTGTGCATCATGCCCGGCCATATACATTGGACAGACCAACAGAAGAATAAGTACCTGCCTGGATGAACACAAAAAAGCAGTAAAAAAGCTGGAACACACCTCCTCACTAGTCCAACATATGAAAACCACAGGTCATAGCATCAACTTCAATGGCACCCAAACCCTAGCCACTATAGAAAACCCCAGCCACAGAATCATCAGAGAAGCCATAGAGATTGAAAAAAGACCTGAAAGCATGAATAGAAGAGATGATTCCAGCAGACTGTCAATCATTTGGAAGCCTGCACTCTCAAATAGAAAGATCTCCACACCACAAGCCAGGCAAACACCTGGGCACAAACAGACTCCCCCTGATGCCTCCAGCTCAAACACACCCCCACCAGGCACCCAGATGAAACCTGGCTTCCTAATAGATAATAGCCGTCCTTTCACGTGAAGCCAAGCTGCACTGAAAGCCTCCAATACAGGAACACAGTGTTGCCAACCAATCAAAGCCACAAAACAGACAGAAGAAACCAGAAACACCAATCAAACAAACTCCAAGTCCAATAAACACAGACCAAGACTCTCAACCAATCAGGATGTAGAAACAAAACATCCTGGCACAGCAATAGGCTAGCCTCAAATTTAAAACCAATGGCTGTGATAGCCTGACCCACATACAAACTCAATACAGAAGCCTGATGATGGCAGATGAGATTTTGCTATATATAGTAGATTTCCACAGGTACAGGTATGTAGGTCTAGGTGTGTTTGGGTCTTTTCCCGTGTAAGATAAGCCTGAGTTTTCTGATGTGATATCCTGAGCGGGTGGCTGTGATGTAGCATTCTGGGTTTTAGTCTGGCTTCAAGTTTGGGGTCTGGGTCTGTATTCTTAGCGTGTGTCAGCTTGTTTGGTTTTGGGATCAGGGGATGCGACAGCAACCATGGCCTGTTTTCTGGATGGTGGTTGTCCTTCATTTATAGGATGGGCTTGGGCCTGGATCTGATGAGGGGGATTGGCTGTGGTGTCCCGTGTTGTTTTGGGTCTGGTGTTGGTTTTCGTGGCTGGGACTTGTTTGTTGGTGAGGGCTAGCTTCCAGATGTCTGGTAGGCGGGAGGTATTGTCCTGTCTATTCATGTTATTGGGGTGTTTCTCTATCTCAACGGCTTCCCTGATTATTCTCTTACTAAAACCCAGAATGCTACATCACAGCCACCCATTCAGGATATCACATCAGAAAACTCAGAAAATTACACCACAAGAACTCAAGAAGTTGCAACACAGCAAATGACCCAGGATATCACAGCACAAGACCAAGGATACCACAGCAATAAATCTCACAAGGTCATCACACAACCCCTTATCCAAGCCGTTACTACACAGGAGGCTAATGGAAAAGAGATCAAAACACAAACGACCCAGGAGATTACAACGCAGGACCCAGAATACCACAACAGAAGAACTTGCAAGCCCATCACACAACCCATGACCCAAGCCATTAAAATACAAGAGGCTAATGGAAAAAAGATCACTACAAAAGAAACGACCCAGGAGATTACAGCACAAGATCCAGGATATCTCTACAACAAAACTCACAAGGCCACCACACAGCCCATTATACCAACATCAATTCCATCAACCAATCAAGAGGCAGCAGTGCAGTCAACCAGCCCAGAACAACAGCCCCCACCACCAGTATTTATAGAGAGACGGCAGCTCCCATCACATACTGCTTGCACTGGCACGAAGCCAAAAGCACCAGCCTGAGGATGGCGAGTGGGACCGCGCCAAAATGTACCATCCCTCCCTCAGACAAATCTCTTCACTCAGCAGCTTCTCTCACTTCCAAAATTACAGGGACTTTCCTACAGCTTCAAAACAAGGAAAACATGAGATCCCCAGTCAGTTTTCTGGGCTATGCCCAGAAAAGCCTGAGCCTTTTCCTCAATCCATCTTCTGTTCCTTTTCCATCTTCCATAATCTCCATTGACATCCCCTTCATCAACCAGGAGTTGCAGGATCTAAATCTGGGTCAATTACCAGGACTAGAGATTTAGTCTTCTGAATTTTTTGACTTATGCTGGAGCCCATCCACGGGAAGTGTGTCTGCAAGAAAAAAGTTCCCTAAAGATGAGATCCAGAGTCCAAAAGCTCAAAAGACTAAATTTCTGGTCCCAGTGACCAACCCAGATTGGATCTTGAAATCTTCACCATGAGATCTCTCTGTTCCCTCACTTTCCTATTTCTTCCAATTTCCACCCTCCTTTCTCACATTCCTCACGTCTTCTGATCAACCCTCTCCCTTTCCTCAGTGCAACTAAATGGACATTTCCCAAGGCTAAGAACTTCACCACCACCTTAAAAAAATTCCAGATACCTGCTTGACTACACTTATTTTTACTTTTGTCAGATGTTATACAGTCACTTTGCTCCTTTTTCTACAGTGTATATCCCAACGTTCTGCTTAGTCTTGCATTTTATATCTGCATTTGGTTTTTTCTACCTACGTGCAGCTCCTGAACTCCTTGCTGGATATGGCTCAGTGTGCAAGTCTATGATGTTCCTTCGGAATTTTGAGTCTCTCTTCTGAAGAGATCTCAATTATCCCCCATTTTGATGTCATCTGTAAATTTGATGAGTTTCCCTTCGATCCCCTCATCTAGATCATTTATGAAGATGATGATGAAGAGCACTGGGCCCAAGTTTGGATCAGTCTGGGCTCTTTCTGTTTAATGTATAGAATGGACTCTCCTACCGTCATAGTCACTTGTACACATCTAAAGGAAAACTATGCAAGGAAAACTTGCAACTAACACGCAAGGCTCCTGAGCCACACGTGACTCTTGGTGACATCCATCAATGTTGATATATTTGAGCAGGCTAAGACTGTTCCATACAAGACTGGCTGGACTCCTGCAACCTCTACCAATGTTGTCGATCCCTTTCTATGGTTCTTTTCACTGACTTTCCCACTCCCAAGAAATCACCACTGTCCTCATTTCACCAAGATGGGCTACTTCATCCTTCTGCTGATAATCCCCTTTGCCAAAGAAAACAACATGGCTGCCTGATAAAAGCAGAACATAAAAGCAGGAAAGGAAGGAGAGGAAGGAAGCCCCACTTCTTTTTATTCCACCTCCACTTTCCTGTTCC
Source organism: Laticauda colubrina (assembly GCA_015471245.1). Lineage (NCBI taxonomy): Eukaryota > Metazoa > Chordata > Lepidosauria > Squamata > Elapidae > Laticauda > Laticauda colubrina. The sequence goes on along the minus strand of BLBF01000045.1, from coordinate 25,036,306 downwards.
TGTACATCTCTTTATTTATGGTTGTCTTCAATCCTGCCTTGAAAATGTTAAGCTGTCTTAACAGAGGGATTCAATCAACATCAAGGGAGGTACTAATACCACCCTATAAAGCCTTAGTAAGGCTACACTTAGGGTACTGCATCCAGTTTTGGTCACCAGGCTATAAAAAAGACGTTGAAGCTCTCGAAAAAAATGGCTGCTTTGCCCTTTCACTTCATACCATTCATGCCACTTGCCTTTTACCTACTGCAGCTTTGCAAAGGCCACTGGCAGCACCAGCTGGGCCCATAGATCTCCAATGCCATTGTAGATTTGGTCAGTTAGGTTTTGGCATTATGCATTTTAAATGTCAAACAAAATATCAACCAGCTACTAGCCGTGCTTTATGCAGCCATCCCTGCATATAGACAGCTTGGGCACATTTAGCCAGTGTACCAAAAGGACACCATGGCTCAGTCTTACTCCAGGTTTTCTCACACCACTCTATGCAAGTTGCAATTTCAATGGTATTTAGGCCCTCAGTCACTGAATGAAAAGTACATTTCTAGTCAATAGTTTGTGGCCTGAGATGCACCTGCCAGGAGTTAGGCAGCACTCCGACCTTCTCGTATACAAAAAATGATCTCACCCAGAATGGGACACACATTGACTCTTTGACTCTTTTTTGTTGGATTTCTGCCACTTCTAAAACGTTGGTCCTGCCAAAGCAGCAACCCTTTCCTGGGTAAGGCAGACAAAATGGGCCCCTGCAATCTTACCTTCCAGTCAGTGTCCACTGCAGGCAGGAAAGTGTCTGAATTCTCCTGGAAAGAAAGAGATAACATCAAACCCTGCTCTTGCAGCACTTTGGATTCCTATGGATCCCACCTATGGGTGGGAAAGCGGGTGTCCTGCAAAGAGCCTCATCTGCTAACCTCCGTAAAGTGGTCATTTGCCATCATGGGGCCCACCAAAATTATAAACACAGGTGTCGAATAGAATTTTGGCTGATCCTGAGGAAAAGTGAAGCATAATCCAACCAGGTTAATATGTGGATGTCTGACGACATGGAAAGGCCAGGATTATATGCTGGACTGGAAAGCTGAGGGAGCAATCCCAGGGAAAAAGAGTCTTTCCTGGGGCTTTGAGGGCCAAGCAGGATTTGGGAGCCCAGGCTAGCCTGTGGCCTGTGAGGTCATCTGCTCTTTCTGTCCCTTCTTGGGATGTTTCTTTCCATTCACTATTTTCTTTCTCCTGTCCTCAGGGCCTGTTTCCCTCTTTCTTTGCTCCCACCACCCTCCTGCCAGGAAACTAACTGCATCTATTGGGGGGGGGGTCAAAATGTTGGAAGCAGCATTGCAATCTTCCCTTTCTTTCACAGGTGTCAGGACTTGCACACCTCCCAGGGAGGGAGCTGAGGTCTGGATGCTGCTGGAACAGACAAGGGTTGCCAGGATCCAAAGTGATGGCAAAGGTCCTTTGGGATGCAGCCAGGCCTGCATCCTGGCTTGTTGTTCCATGCTCTCATCACCGGCTCCAAGCAGACTCTAATTAAGCTGAGGGACCTGCCTCCAGCTTAGCAGAACTGGAATTCCAGGAGAGAAGCAAAGGACTCACCATCTCAGCATCCTGTCCACGGAGCAGAGGCTTCTCCTCTGTAAATCGCTGCTCATGTAGGCTAGCCATGGTCACTTCCTGGAGCAACAGCCCTGGACAATGAAACAAATCTACATTAGTCAATGGTTTTCCCCAATCCTGGAAAGCTAGGGAAATATCCGTCCTGCTATGATGGTAGGCCCTGCTGGTCAAGAATGCAAAGCACTATGTGCCTGGTAATATAAGCAACCTGGGGGGTGGGAGGAGATTTAAAGCCCCCTACAAATATGGCCAGATGTGAGCAGGGAGGGCTGCAGTTTGTTCTTTTGAAGTCCTTCTCCCAATGGCGGCCCATAGGCACTTTGGCTTAACTGGGGTTGCATGGGCCATGGGGATGGAGCAGAAAGCCCTGAAAAGCTCCCTGATGTTGGCTGCTCTCCCCCCACCTTTGTGCACTCAGCCGAAAGAGAGCGGCCCCCACAAAAAGATGCGAGTCCCTGGCCAAATGACAAACAGCGAAAGGGAAGAGAAGCTCTGCTTGCAGGCCTCTGTCGTCTCCCTGGAGGAGAATCACTGGGAAACATAAAAGAGGGCTTGGAAGATCCCACAGCCCTTTTGCTGCTTTGGACCTGTGGAAATTGTGATTTGCTGCCAGCATTTGAGGACTGCTTGGGCCTGGTGGGCTGTCAGAATTGCCTATCCCACCTGGGACTCAGTGAAACAAGGCCATTATGAGTCTGGGTGGTCTTAGCAAGTATAAATCTCCAATGGATAAATCACCATGATTAGAATAAACTAAGATTGTTTCTTGATATATTGGAATTGATTGCTAGAGGAATCAAAAATGATTGATTTGTGAGGTTGGGAATGCTTTAGGAAATGCTTGCAAGGGTCTCCAGCCTTAGCAACCTTAAGACTTGTGGACTTCAATGACCAGAATTTCTCAGCCAGCATGGAGTTTCTCCAACATAGGCTTTGCCATGTCCTTCTCAGTGCTGCTCTCCACCTGTGAGCTTAAGAGAGCACAGGAATAGTGTGGCACTCATGGACTTCAGCACAGCTTCAGACAAGGCTGCCTGAAATCAGCAAGCCAAAAAGGGCTGCATGGAGCTTCTTGTTGGAGGGACTCTGCTGAAAACCCTCATCGATCCTTATGCCAAGCTGGGGGGAAATGAAAAGGGGATCTTATGTGACATTGCTATAAATTACTTTATAAATAGTTTGTCAGTATATAAGAAATTATGAGCAGGGATAGACATAGCAACGAATTAGCCAATGGGAACTGCTTGGTGGCTAGGAAACAGCACCTGTTGTGAGCCATGTCAGATGGCTCAGAGCCTGAGCAAGGCTGGGGGTGGCCAGTCTGTATAAATGTAGAGCTTCTGTAGTTCTGGTGGTTCTGGTTGCTTCTGTTTCTTGTTCTTCTACTCGCTACCACATTGCAAGAGCTGCATGGGTATTGTATACATGCATCAAGTTTTATATTATTGTATATAAACAAGTTTCTTCTATAAATGAATCCTGATGAATTATTTACTTGTGTGCTGGTTGGATTGCTGCAAACTCTAACATAATTCATTATATGTGGTAGGGATGTTAATCACCTTTTCAATAAATCTAACGAAGCAGGAAGAACCAAAGAAAAATGAATAAAAATGAATTTCTGCTATTTTTTATTTATTTTTTTAGAAAAAAAAGCAGAAATTCATACATGAGATGGATAGACACAAATTGCAGATTGCAGGCCTGAATATCCATGAGGAGTACAGGGCAAGAGAGAAAGGGTTGCCTCAACAAAAACATGAAGTTTGGATCATAACATTTAATTCTCTTTTAATTGAAGGCTGTTTCTACCAGGCACACAAAACCCCTGGGCATGTTTGCTCTCTCCAGTAATGGATTGCACTCACAGAGAGGCCACAAAAAGAGCTTTGGGGGGGCAACACAAAGTAACTAGACAAGATGGTGGTCTCTGCTGCACTGCCAACAGGCTTGCACGTTCATGGTTGAAACAAATTTGTTTGGTGTCAGTGAAGAGGATAGGATTTGAACTCTATAAACATTTCAGTCATATGAAAAACAAATTCAGAGACTCTTGAGAGGCTAACTATACTCCAATTCATCACTACAGGAAAGTTTAAAAAGAAAGAGAACCCCCAACTATAAGCCACGTCCAATTCACAATCAGTCTGACACAGTGGTGGGATTCCATTTTTTTTAATGACTGGTTTTGTGGATGTGGCTTAGTGGGTGTGGAAAGGGAAGGAGACTGTAACATCTCCCGTCGGAGATGGTATTTTCCGGTTTTCCAAACAATTCAAAATTTCTGCTACTGGTTCTCCAGAAGTGGTCAGAACCTGCTGAAGACCACCTCTGGGTCTGATACCTTCTGACTATCCTTTGGGTATGTAGCGTTGAGTCAGTGTTGACTCCTGGCGAACACTTGAACAAGTGCCTGCATATTTTCTGGCAAGGCTTTTGGAAGTGGTTTGCCAGGGCCATTGCCTCCTTCTTGGGGCTGAGAATGACTGGTACCCAGCTGGCTTTGTATCTAAGGCAGCCTTCTGTTTCTAGCATGCTTTTAACAAGACACCAAATTGGTGCTCTCCAGCCATCTCTATCCTCTCCTCCACCACATCAACCTCATCCCTAAAAGCTCTGTGGAAGAGCCAGGGGTGAGGGTCCTTCTGCAGGGGAGTTGTGGCAGAACGCCCATCATCCAGAGCTTCAGCAGGCAGCCTCTGAGGTGATCCATGAGACAATGGTGTCTACCTTGAGTTGTACCTGGCAGCCAAGCAGCAACCAGGAACAGTGTTAGATGGCTGGTTCATGTGGCCTGGATCACAAGGGCAGCTGCTTTTTGAACCAGTCAGATGCCAAAAGCATTCCCAGAGCAAATGCCAGGGGTTGAATTATGAGGCCTCCTGGTCCAGAAAGGGCAGAAATTGGCATCCCAGTCAAAGTTCTCCTGAGGGAATCACAACTGAGGGAACAAACTGGTAACATTTCAGGTCATCTCTGACTTTGGCAAGAGGCCTGCACAAGCGTTAAGGCTAGTCAGCTGGGAACCAGCAGCGCTCAGGCAAGAGAACTCTAGGTCTATGTCAACATGTGCCTGACTCCCAAGGCCAGAAAAAGAGAAGCCAAAGTCCATTGAAAAGGAAGGGAAAAAAAAAAAGGCTTCAGCCCTGGGCTGACCAGAAGCAGATCTTCTGTCTGTCTAGCTAAAATCTTGTCTATAAAGTGAAGCAACTTATCTACCAGAATCAAATACACTGTGGTTAATTACTAAATGCACAAGTGAGTTTCTGGAGAGCCAAGATTTATTGCAGCACCTTGTCACTGCAAACTGAACCGCTCTCTAGGCAGGTTGGACAAATAAGGTTGCTGTCCCTTCTAACACTGGGGTCTTATGGTTGGAGAGCTGCTTCTTTAAGCAACAAAAACTAGCAGAGAAGCTGTACAGCCAATTTCTTGTTAGTTAATAAAAAGTCTTTTGTCTGCGATGTAAACTACAGTTTTATCAGCCAAGTGAGGGGGTGTTCATTATGTTCTGCATTGCAAGCTATAGGCATTTAGATCAGTTTGACTGCTGTATATTTTTAGCTTTTCTGAAAAGCAGCCATAAGGTGGCTTTATTATTGGAAAAATAAAAATACATTTCTCCATTTTTCTTGATGATTTTGCATTTTGCAACTTGAATACCCCTCCCCCCAGCATCCCTTAGTAGCCATGAAGGCCCAGATAAAAGAGCAAATCTTCACATGGACCTTTCTCCCCCATACCCCAAATGCAGAACCAATCAGGACATTACTATTGTTAAAATATATATTTATTTATTTGGCTTTGCTTGCTTTATATCCATCTGAGCCCCATAGTGGTTGGAGAATTTCTCCAACCCACAGTCCTGAGTCATTCAAGTGAAAACAGCGCAAAAGGAAGTAGAGTTGTGGTTCTCCAGAACCTCTATGGGTCACGCCTTCCACGTCCTGCTGTCCTGCGCCTTTCAGCCAGCACTAGTCCACTCCAGTCACGACCACACTCAGCAGGTCCACAGCACCCTGTGTTGTGGTTCACTGGCAGCAGGTGCGGATGGCTGAGGTCTTGGAGGGCGAGAACTCAGATGAGGGGCCTGCATGTGATGCAAGGATGGGGCTAGGACCATCAGGGAGTGGAGCGCTGCCTTCGGAGATTGTGGAGGCTGGCAGCAGTGAGGAAGAGGCCCCCGAGGAGCCCGTGCCCAGTGCATATGTGTGCAGGGCTGCTCGAACGAAAGAGCAGCTACAGCAGCACAGGCAACTCGGGAGTAAGGCTGGAAGGTAATGGCCCCTCCCTTAAGAGATAAAAGCCAGCTGAGAAACCGGAGTTCTTTGCAGGAAGCAAAAATGTTTTTGCACTCAAGCCTTGTGGTCATTCAGAGTATCTTGGCTGGTGTTTGGAGACTCTTTGGGTTTGAAATATTTCTTAGTAACTTTATCTAGTGTTCTTGGCAGCCTTGCACAACCTTGGAAAAGCTCGTTCTTATCAGAGACAATTGGTTTGAAACAGCCTTTTAACCATCAAGGAACAGAATTTGTAAAGAATCATGAAAAGGTTTTGCTGTTACCTGTTTCAGATTTGTTTCCTTGGAACAAGGTTTGGGTCAGAACACCCTGGAGTGAGGATAGCATTTCACTAGGAGTGCAGGAGCCTTGGAACAGAAAGCCTGCACCACAGAGGCCCGCAAGAATCTACCATATACATTGGCTTCTGTCTCAAAATGTGAACAAGCTGTCATGTTGACCAAAGTCATTTCCTATCCTTCAAGGGAGAAAGGCCATGTGGGCCACAGAGAACTTTGTGGAGATCCAAGGAATGTGACATGACAAGCAGAAGCAAAATTGGGGTCAGGCAGACCCTCCCAGATGACGGGAGTATCCTATACATATATTCTACATCACATATACTAGTGATGTACAGTGATCTGGTGGGCATTGTAACAGGGGTCATGTAGCAAAGCTTCCCCATAACATGATCCCAGCCACATCTGAGGAATAAAGGAGCATCTCCCAAAATAGCTCCCATCTCCTGTCTCCAGTTGCTGAAAGGGCAACCGCTGGCAACAACAAATGACTGTGACTGGGCCAGTCAGGCTTTATTCAAAATTCATGGGCTGCAAACTTGCCACTGAATACACCTGATCAAGAAGTTAACATGAGCTCAAAAAGACCGTATGATTATATTATTCTCAGTTATCAGCAAAATTAATTTTAGGGGAACAGTGAGAAATTTCCAAAACTGCTGCTCTCAAAGTTTGTTTTGAGAGAGTGAAACAATAAGCAAAACCTTGACTGGAGAGAGCTCTCTCTGCCAGAAAGTGCTTAAAACCTGAGGCTGAGACAAAAGGCAGAGCACAGCCCACCCTTCCCTGGGCAGGAGAGGGCTGAAGCCAAAGGCCAGATCCCGCTCCTGAAGCGCATTGCTGGGCAGGCCAACAGAGTTGCCATTTCTCAGCTTCAGAGGGAGGCAGGTCTCCAAAAGCCACAGGATGCGGCTGGCATCTCTTTCATTTAACCTGCATCATTAATCTGCATCACTTTTCATTTAACCACACTTTGCTTCACACCGGTGATGGCTAGCCCATCAAGCGGTGTTGCTTTGCAATTGCTCCTCTGCCATTCTCTGTAAAATGACGAATCTTGGAATGAAATTTCATCCACAAAGGGACTGAGAAATGGGGCTTCCTGCAACAGAATAACAAAGTTGGAAGGTTCTTCTATTTCAATCTGCTTAAGCAAAAATCCATCCCATTTCAGACAAATGGCTGTCCTCTTCTTAAAAGTCTCCAGTGATGAAGCACCCACAACTTCTGAAGGCAAGCCGATTGTCCTAATTATCATGAAAGTCCTCCTTAGTTTTGGGTTGCTTCTCTTCTTGATTAGTTTCCATCCGTTGCTTCTTGTCCTGCCTTCAGGTGCTTTGGAGAATGCAGCTTCATCTCTCATATCAATCTATGGAAGGTGATTTGCAACTTTCTGTTCTTTAATTTTCCTTCAACTTTCATTTTCATAGCATGAGAAATGCTTTGAGGGAGAGACGGAACAGCTGCAGAAAAAGAAACAACCCAAAGGCTTCAGTCCTTGTAGCCTTCCTTTGGGACTGTCTTCTTCAGGCAGAATCTGTAGACAGTCAAATGAGGCCCCACCTTGGAGGGCTGGGACTTTTGGGGTGAGAGCCCTCCTGCCTCTGGAAAAGTTGGCACCTGAGATTAGTTATGTCTTCACACATACCTACGCACCCTTGACATCCCTCCCCCAACTGATGGCTTGGAAAGGGCTCCTTGTGGGTTGCTTTCCAGCTTCAGTCCTGGTGTTTATGAAGGGGTGGATCCTACAGCTTTATTCATTTTCTCTCATATGTTATCAAGTGCCTAGAATCCGAAGACTATCTGACCCACAAATGGCCTTCAGGACAGGAGCCCCCAATTGCTGGTCTCTGGACCGCTGGCCGGCGCAGACCCTCCCCTTTGCCCCTGTCCTGTCCCGGAGACCGTCGTTCTGGGGAAGGCAGGCGTCCTCTTCTCTCCCGGGAGCAAAGCCCGAACCCTGCGCGGTTGAAGGGCGGATCTGCCGCCGCCCTTCTCTTTCCTCCTTTGCTGCCCGCAAAGAGAGGCGGGTCCGGAGTCCCTCTGGAGGAGAGGAAAGCTCGCCAGGCCAGCGACTCGGCTGCCTGTCTCCAGCCACCCGCCGCTTGAGGAAAGCGGCTCGCCGAGTCACCGAAGGCGAGGAAGCGGAGGGTTTCCGCGGAGGGGCAAACAAACACAGGAGACGTGTCCAAGGTGGGGTTCGGGGAGCAGCCCTCTCAGCACCGCCTGCCAGCGGCCCCACGCAGATCCTGCGGCGCTGGGTCGTTTCCATCCGAGCATGAAGCAGCCGCGACGACTTCCCGGCGAGGAACGCGGAGGCTGCAATTCTTCCGCCGGCCTGTACCTGCCCCTCCGCCGCACAGCGGCTCCCCCCCGGAGCGACTGCCCAGCCAAGCCGCAGATGCGCCAAAGGAGCAGGTCCCCAGCGGCGCCTCCCCGCCACCCCGCTTCTGAAACGGGAGGCGTCGCCTCGGGCACCAGCCCTGCCCGCCGCCCGATCGCCTTCCCGGGTCTGCGGCGGCCGCCAAGCATCCGCAGTTGCCGCCCCGGCGCTCGCTGCCCTTGGCAACGGCCGGCCTGCGGCGGGGCAACGGGGGCGGCTGGAGCGGCTCCTGCGCTTCAAGAGCCGCGCTCCGACCGGGACCAGAAGGCCGCGCCGGCCCCGCCAGCGAAGCCTCCCGAGCGGAGAGGGCGGGCAAGCCGAGCCAAAAGCCGAGCGTGCCTCGCCGCCGGCCCGGCCGGGTTTCGCAGGAGGTGGCGGGGCGCAGCCGCGCCCTCCCGCACCGCGGCACGGAGCCCTCCCCGGTCCAAGTGGAGTCGGCCGGACAGCCGCGCCCTGAGCCGAGCCGCCCGCGAGGCCCTTACCTGTCAGCAGCTCCAGCTTCTGTCCCCAGCCCTTCATGGCGGCGGGCGGCGGAGGCTCTGCGAAGCCGGCCAGAGGCGCGCGAGCGGCGGGGAGGGGCAGGGCGCGGGCGGCGGGCATGGCTCCAGGAGGGAAGCGGGCGGGCCCGGGAGGGGCTCCAAGCTGCGCCGCCGCCCGCCCGGCTGCCTTGCGCGTCCTGCGGGGCGGCCGAGCGGCGGGCCTGAGTCCCGGAGGCCCTTCCCGGGCGGCGGGGCGGGCGCGCCAGTGAGCGAGCGCGGAGCCACTTACGGGCTGCGGGCGAGGCTGGCGGAGCGGTGCTCGGCTGCTTGCTGCGCGGTCCGGCCCGGGAGCGTCTCCGGCTCCGGCTGTGCGGCTCTCCCGGCCGCTGCGGGGAGGAGCTTCCCTGACCTCGGGCTCGGCGCTGCGCTGCGCTGGGCGGGAGGTCGCGCGGCTGAGGCGGGGAGGCGCCGGGGGAGGCTGCGCGGCGGCGGAGTGACGCGGGCGCCTCAACGGGCGGGGGGCAGTGAGTCCGCGCCCAGCCCTCCTCGGCCTCGCGGCCCGCCCCCCGCCCCCCGCCCGGCGAGGCCGCGCCGGGGTCTCTGCGGGGAAGGAAGGCTGGCCCTTCTCCCCTCTTGACGTTCCCCGGGAAGCGGGGCCGACGGGAGGGCGAGACGCCAGGCGACGGAGGTTCGGTGGACCGCGGGCCCGAAGATGCGTCCTGCGCCGTTCCGGAGCCCGGAACGCCTTTGGCCGGACATCGCGGAAGAGTTGGGTGTCGTCGGGCCCTGAGCGAAAGGAGGCTCCATGGCGCTTCTCCGAGCTTGGTGCTTTTCTTGCGGACGCTTCATCACCCAAGCTCGGCAAGCGCGAGACGACGTTGTAGCACGGATGATGTTACCTAGTTGGGTAGTGAAACGTTTGCAAAAATCCCACCAAGCTCAGAGAGCCACAGGGAGCCTCCCTTTCAACCCCGAGCTACCAAACTTCTCCTTCTATTGGGACTCAGCAAAATGCTTTCTTAAAATCGGCTCATTCTGTTGACAGCACCACAAGGAGGCTCAGAGCAAGCCAGCTTTGCCTTCCCAAAGCGTTCTGTGTGGCAATCCTTCCCCTGCTCTGCAGATGCTCCGAGGAGAGCCTGGGCAGGGTCTGCTCTTGGCTCTTCTCAGAGCAGTTCAGCAGGAGCTTTCTTAGAGGGACCAGCCCCCTATCCACCAACCACTTCCAGCTTGGCCTGGGCAACCGAGGCTTTCGTTGCCTGGAGGGATCCATACCAAGGCTGACTTTCTGGGCCAGCTCTTCCTCCTGGCTGTATCCTGGACAGGGCTTGCCTCCTCCGGCCACGAGCAGCGAGGAGCTGCTGCTCGTCCCCTGCCATCCAGATTGGAAGCCTCCGATGAGCCGCCCAGTAACCAGCATCGGCTCTCTTGAACCTTCTGGAGGGCCGTGTGGCTGCACTGCAGAAACATCCGTAGCCATTGCTGCCCTTGTCTTGTCTTAGGCAATATTTATCTTTCAAAAAATGCCTAAAATAAGCAGTTAAAACTCTAGAAAGGCTTCCATACAAAGCTTCTTTACTGAATCACAAGCCATCCTCAAGGTGTAACTCACAGTTATATTGAGATTCATCTAATGACCAATATTTGCATAGTTGACTTCAGTGTGAAAATATGGTTATCTTCATCCCATAATGATGCAGCAAAGGGATCCAGCACATGCTGGGTCCAGGCAAGGAATAGAACAAAGGCTTCCCCCAATCCAACAAGGTCAATTCAGAGACCAATCATGATTACAGATGTGACCAAATGACATGAACTACATTTCCTATGAGGCATTAACTACATTTACCATGAGGCGTTTCCCTAAAGGGGACAGCTCCCAACTCCCAATTAACTATATACTGTCTGAACAGCACAGCCCCCCCCAGTGGTTATGCACTATCGGCCTTTCTTTTTTTTATATAAAGTTTTATTTGGGTTTTCACACATACAAAATACAAGTAAAACATCTTTTTTGAAAATCGCATGATCCCGGGTTGAACTTCTTTATACAGACACAAAACTCAATTTCATGCTCCTTTTTGTGTTCTATTCCATATCTTATACTACTCTACATTTTCTATATAGTTTTTCCCCTTTTAATTTTCTCAATTTTATTTTAATTATCTCAATTCAAATCATTATATTTATATTTTTGTCTGTTCTGTTTCAATTTCATATCATCTTTTCTCATTAAACAAATTTTCTCCTGTAGTTACTAATTGGAGTATGATACCTTTAAATTTTTTAATTACATCCATTCAACTCTTATTTAAACTTCAATATATAACTTCAGGTTATGACCTTCAATATAATACATAATACATAACTTCCAATCGAATTCTGCTTGGTACATTCTTATAATACACATTATATTCTTTTAAAAAAAGATTATAAATATATGTAATTATAAACCCTCATTCCATTCCAATTCAGTTCTATCATTAATAATCTTAACACCTTTAACACTTCTTTTCAATTGAATATTATACTTCCTTAAAAACACATATAATCTCCATAATTAATTTTCCCTTATTTCTCTTCACATATGTTTTGTAAATCATCAAATGTTCAATTTGTTACATTTATTTATTGACAGGCATTCCACTGAATTATGATAGCTATTTTATCAAACATTTTAATCATGCATTGTTTCATATTTTCTAACATTATTTCTGTTTCTAATATAACAATACTATCTTCTGTACCTTTGCAGAATCCCTTTTTCCATTAAATTTTCACCCATTATCTCTAAATATGCCGTTTCTCTATATTTTGTTTCTGTCCTTTATGATTTCTTTTCCTTTCTTTCTTCCCTCTCATCTTCTCCGTCCCCTTTTTACCCCCTTGTCTCTCTACTTCTAATTCTCTCTTCTGCATTTCCCGCTTCTGTTATTTTCTGATTTTATACTTATTTTTCACTCTATTTTTTTTTGGGGGGGGGGAGTTGTTTTTCCCAGTCTTAAACTTTCCATTCTCTTTCCCCTCTTTCCTTTTTTTCGCCCACCTAAGATTACTTGTTCATTAAAGATGGCTTCTCCTTTGTCCCAATCTTCTTGTTCTGCAGGCATTTCTTGTTGTTTCTCATAGTTCCAAATCTCCATTTCTAAGAACTGGAATATGAAGCCAAAAGAACTTCTCCCTTCTTGTGCATCTTCTTTGTACTTTTTCCATTTTCAGTTCTTCTAAGAGTGGAGCCATTTTAAACAGTTTTAAACAACCACCCAATTGATTTATCATTCAAATACAATAACCAAAAATCCAGAAATCATCAAATAATCCAAATAGCCCCAAGTTATTTCTTCTTATTTCTTTTTCCACTTTCTTTTCCTGGAGTTTTTGTTGCGATATTTCAGTTAGAATGTATCTTTTGGAAGTCTTGTTGAGATTTTTTCTGTAAGTTCTTTTTAATTCCGGGCAGTCTCCTCCCTTCCAGATCCTGCCCTTTTATTCTTTTTCTCTCCTTTCCTGTTTTCAAAGCTTTTAATTATCCAGAAATCTTTATTATCCCTTTGAGTGTTTATTTTCAGCATTAAATGCCTATTGATGTCAAAGTGGATTTTTTTCCAATTTCTTGCTTAAGTCTCTTAGCTGTCAGTATAGGAAAAGGAGAAAAAAACCAAATCTTTTCCCTTTTCTCTCTCCTTCGCAGCTTAAAAATCTTAGCGAATCATGTTATTATTATTTTTAATAGTTTCAATTCCATGGTACCTTATTTGTTGCTTTTGCTGTTTGACCCAATCAACCAAAACTTTCTCTTTTTATCTTCCTCCTGCACATTCTTTTTTGGTCGAGTTCTTCTTTGTGGTGGCCATTTCTGACCACTGCTACAACCACCTTGTAGTAAAGGGAGTAATGGCCAGCTGGGGAGGAGAGATGCGGCTCTCCTCAACCCCATTGGTAGTCTCCCCCTTCTTCACCACCTCTACGGGGTGGCTTAGCCCCAAAACCAGCCGGCTCGGGGCACTCCAGCGGCAAGCATGGATCGAAGCCTCATAACTTGCATCCAGTGAGGAAATAATGATGTAAACTTGATGCAGTTCTGAAAATATCAGTTCCTTTTCATGTAGCTCTTGAAAAATTCTTTTCATGAAGTTCAAATGAGCTAACATATCTCCACTTTTCAGAAGACGTGCTCTAAACAGTTTACGTGTAAGATGTATGTGTGCACCTACACTGTAACGAACATAAATCCTCTTCAAATTCTCCCAATACCTAGCAGCAGACTCTTCTCCACGAATATGGACTAGCTGCTGGTCACTCAGTGTTAGTCCAATTATAAAAAGAGCTCATTCGTTGTTCTGTTTAAAGTCAGCAGTCTTCTTGGCATCATCCTCATTTTCTGGATCCCAAGCATTTACATCTGGTGGATTTTGAACTACATTCCATAAACCTTCCCTACACAGAAGTAGACTGCACTTCATAGACCAGGAAACATAGTTTGTTCCATCCAACCAGGTTTTCAGTGATAGACTTGTTGAGTGTCTTATGCCATCTTTACCAGGATAGTAACCCACAATTAAACAGTAAACAGCTATCTGTATACAGTACTGTGTATTCACACCAACTCTCAGTTATCTGAGCCTGGAATGGTCTGGGCCCATAACCAATGTTGAGGTAATTCCCTGTGAGGAGAATGAACGCATACAGGAAGATGTTTTTGAACGTTTGAGTTTTTGAATAATACACACACAGATATACTGTACAGTAAATGTAGGTTTTTACTTCCAGAAAGGTTTAAGCAAAGTTCAAAATAAGCAGTCCAAAGTCATTCAGTCATTCACAGGGTTTCCAGGGATAATCCAATAACAAAGTCCAGCATCAAAAAACAGTTCAGTATCAGACTTACATCAAATCCAAGAATATTAGTCAATGAGAAGGAAAAATGGAAGAACGGCAAAAACTCTCCAACAGAAGGAAACAGAGACTCACTCACATTCTCTTCTAAGAACTAAGACAACCCAGGTTTCTGGCTCCATCTTATGGCCATTTGAGAAACCACACCCAATTACACTTAGGATTTTCTTAAAGAGACAGTATTAAAATGTCTATCCTGGTTTATATATTGTCCAACCCAAATTACTGTTAGGTGACTTCATACAGAATGTATGAAATATATCGAGTATATATCAGACATGCGATGAGAAATTACCTACTTACAGGAGATTTACCAAGAAAACAGTGAGATCAGATATACTACAGAAAGCAAGAGATGATTTATTGAAGTACAAAGAAAAGGACATTGTAGCCTTGAAACAAATACCAAGGAAAGTAAGAGACTTAAGAAGAGAATATCAATTTCTGACATAGATTTTAATCAAGAAAGAAGTGAATTATAGATGGTTGATTCCTGAAGGCTTGACATTCATCTGATGAGAGCAAAGACACAGAATAGACTCAGCTGAGAGAGCAGAACTATTTTATAATATAATTATATTTTATAATCTTCAGAGGAACAGATGAGAGAGCAAGAGAAGACAATTAAAATGAGTGTATTGCAAAAATATTATATTTATTCCAGATGACTCCAATAAGACTGAAAAAAAAACTTTGAAGATTTAAATAAAATGATGTTGAAATTTATCTGGCAGGAGAAAAAGACAAGAATTAAGACAAAATTATTGCAGGATGCAAGGGTGAGAGGGGTTTTTGGATTACCCAATTGGGAACTATATTACCAGGCAACAATATTGATGTGGGCTGTATTGAAAAAAGTCAGATTAACACTAGAAGAGCATGATTTACAATTGGGGTGGCATGCATTTTTATGGTATAAAGAAAGTGAGGTACATGGATATTTTAAGAGACACAACATTAGGGACGCTTTATTGACAGTATAGGAAAAAATAAGAGACTATCATTACATGAAAATACCAGTCTGGCTGTCAACATTAGAAGCTTTTACATATCCACAGCTTTTCACAAGGGAACACATTATTAGATATGAAGAAATTTTAAATGAAAAAGATGAACTCAAAACAAAGCAAGAATTAGAATTAAAAGGGATAAATATAAATTGGTATTCATATTTGCAAATACATACAAGGTATGAAAAAGATACTAAGATGTCTGGGTTTTACAAGGAACTGACTGAATTGGATAAAATCCTAACAGGCACTGAAGAAAAGTTCATTAAAAAATTGTATGATGATTATCAGGAGTGAATTTAGAGGAAGAGCAAGTAAAAGACTCAATTATTGTGTAGGGAAAATTTTTTGGATATGGGAAAGACTTGGACAAATGGCAGATATTTTGGTCCAGAAATTATAAATTAACTATGTCAATGGCTTATAAAGAGAATTTGTATAAGATGCTTTACAAGTGGCATCTATCCCCAACAAGAATTGCCAAGAAGTTTAAAGACAAGTCAGGTGAAGTGCTGGAAATGCCATGAGTCACCAGGATCATACTACCATATGTGGTGGACATGCATAGATGCTAAAAAGTATTGGTCTAGAATTCACACATAGCTGGAAAAAATAATAAAACAGCATATAGACTTAAAACCAGAGACATTTTTATTGGGAATTTTGCCTGAGGGTTACAACAAAGAGTTAACGTATTTGATTATTAATGTATTAACAGCAACTAGGATTGTATTTGCACAATAATGGAAAAAGGAGAAAATTCCGATGGATGAGGAAATAATTAAGAAAATAATGGAATATGCAGAAATGAGTCGATTGACAATGGCAATTAGAGAAGAAAAATATTATTATAAAATTTGGAATTGATTTTATGAATGGCTGGATAGCAGAGTAAGAAATTGAAATATGTAAGTTCAATATAATATAACTGATAAATGATTGTGTTAGAATAAGAAAATGAATGTGGAATATACCCTTGAAAGACAATTACAATGTTAATGATAATATTTGATAAATGTGATATAAAATACTGACTAGAATGATCATAAACATAAACAAGTAAGATATGTATGATGTTATTATGTGCGCAAGATATATGTACCCAACTGACACACTGTTGCACAGAAAGATGGTTTTATTTGTTTTTGTCTTTCTTATAAAAATAAAAAACTTTATTTTGAAAAAAAAGAAAAGAAAGTGAAGACAGGCAAACATCCCCTGCCCTCTTTTCAAAGGCATTAGTCCTGGAAAAGAAACAAAAAGGAAAAATTAGGGTTGGGCATTCAGGGTTTGTCAGGATATTTCTGGTGAAAAGAACATAGAAGTTTAGCAACTTGAACATGCATCCATCCACCCACTCGAATTGTGAGGCAGGGAAATGTTTCCACAAGATTGAATATTGTACTTTGCCTCTGTGTTTTTGAGAGTCCAAAATCTCTTTTACCTCAAAGTGTTGCTCCTCCTCTATAAAAATGAAAAAGGGGTGATATGGAAAGAGGTGGGTGAAGGGGGGAGGTGATTTCTGGTTTTAGTAGACTGCAGTGAAAAACAGGGAAGGGGTTCTTTTCAGATTCTTTGGCAGTTCTGTGATTGGGTTGGTAATTTTGCTGATAATGGACCTATGCATTTAGGGCCCAACTTCTTGGATTGTTGGGCAGATTGTATATATTTTGTAGAAAAGTATATACTCAGTCACCCACATTAAACTCCTTTAGCCTGGTGCATTTTATCAGCCTGGTGTTTGTGGGCTTCCATCACCACTTCTAATGCTTTGCGGGCTACTGGTCACATTCTGCAATTGTTGTATCCGCTCTAGTAATGAGGAGTGTTAAGCCTGGGTTCCCCAACCAGGGTTAGGTAGACAAGCTAAACAGAATGTGCAGCGTTAGTCAGATAGGCACACAGATAAATGAGTGAGCTAAGTTTGTATGTTTATTAACATACAGTAAAAATAACAGATACGCTTGTGCTATCAAGAATATATTTTATTCCAGTATAAGTTTATAGCATAGTCAAAAACAGTCCAATATTCATTTACCATGTAGTCAGTCCATTCAGGGATATTCAGTTAGCAAAGTCCATGTAGAATATCCTATTGTCAGTTCACATAAATCAGTCCGTTGTTGTCTCTCCCGTTCGAGCAATGCAGTCTTGCTTCCAAGCAGTAATCAGGGATCATCAAAGCCAGAGAGAGAGAGAGCAAGCTGTAGCCTTGCTACTTTTATATGGTTTTCATAACCACACCCACAGTTGCTATTTTACAGTTAAAGCTGCATACACTAACTATGATTCATAGTTAGTATTTCACCTAAAACAGTTAGGGTGAACAATGTTATCCCTAACAAGGAGTTTTGGGGTCTTTCCAAGGATAACTCAGGGATTGCAACAAAGTCCTGGCCCAAGGCTACCTTAAAGGGAATAAACCCAATGTTGTTATGCACTGAATATGCCATCTTTGCAAACAGCAAACGATCAGCCCAATTATTTTGTTGATAATTAATGTAGCATCTGAGGTATTGTTCCAGTGAATTGTACTCCTTGGTCTGAGATAATGTGATCAAGAACACCATGAAGCCAATAAACACGTTGTACAAATAGTTTGGCCAGACTGTGGGCTGATTGGATCTTTGGGCATGGAATGGACTTATTTTGACTGTAAGTCTGTAACCACCCAAATCAGTGTTCCCTGCAGTCTCGTATAGTTCCACTATAAAGTCTATAGAAATCTCTTTCCAAGGTGCATGAGGTTTTGTCACCGTTTGTAGTAGTCCCATAGGCTTCCCTGGCTGTTGTTTTGTTGATGCACACACTGGGCAGCTGGCCACATAGCTTTCAATATCTTTTTTGAGGGATTGCCACCAAAATTGCCATTTGACTAGATGTAGAATTTTTAAAAAGCCAAAATGCCCTGCTGCTTTTGAGTCATGGAAAGTTTGTAAAAACATTACTCACAGGGAGCAGGAACATATAATTATGTACCTACCCGGGCCAGTCTGTCCCCGAGAATGCACTGTTCTTTATGCACCATCAGCCATTCATAATCTTTTAAGGCAGTTTTCGGTTTGTCTAGCACCTCACAGGAATGTGGGCTTTCCCCTGGCCCCTTGTGAATACTGCTGCCACCAATTGGTTTGATGGAATGACCAGCTGGACAATTTCAAGTCTGGCACTGTTGTATTGTGGTAGTCTAGGCAGGGCATCTGCTAGAAAGTTTTTTTTTCCCCAGGATGGTAAAATTAAACCGATTGAAATACTACAAGAATAAAAATGTGAGGTGTTGTAAATCTTTATAATACTTTAGAAGTCATTATAATCTCTATTTGTAATGCCTTGGTAAGACCACACTTGAATATTGCATCCAGTTTTGGTTACAATATAAAAAAGGTGTTGACACTCTGGAAAGAGTGCAGAAAAGAGCAACATTAGGGGGCTGGAGACCAAAACATGTGAACAATGGTTGCAGGAATTGGGTTATATCTAATCTAATGAAAAGGAGTAGAGGTAACGTAGCAGTCTTCCAATCTTTGAGGACTGCCACGAAGAAGAAGGAGTCAACCTTGTGAAGTTTGTTAGATACCGCAGTGGAAGAGATCACCTGGCGGGAACTAGCAGAGTTTCGACCACCCGCCTAGGTGACCGGACCTCGCATCGATTAAGAAGAACCACACGGACACAATGAATCTTCTTGATGAGAGCGCCCAGAGGACTGGTCACGTTCTCTTTTATTGAGTAGTTTTAGAGACCAGGATGTGTATTGGGTTAGAGACAAGGATGTGTATTGGAGTTTATTTGTTCCTGCCAGTTCCTTTTGCCTAATATGGAGTTGTTTATTGCCTTCATTTTCTGCTACGTGACTATGCACAGGAGTACCTTTAGATACTGCAACATCTCGTCTGTTTTTATTTATTTATGATATTATTCTTACTAATGGCGAGCGGTACGTCCTCTGACCCATCGCTCCCCATGTCCATAAGAGAGATCATATCTTCTTTCATGGTATCAGGTTCCTCATAGTCACTATCAGAAAATTGTAACAAGGCTTGTTTTTCCATATTGCATGTAAGGCTATTGATCTTTGTGTGAGTATCTGTGATGACTTCATTCATGCTATATAGTCGATTATGCAAAAAGTTAAGTATTTTTGAAAGCATGCAAGGTCCAATAGTACACAGTAATATTAGCAATATGAGTGGTCCTGTAAGTGCAGAAAGCAATGTAGTTAACCATGGTGATATTTGAAACATGCTTTGGAACCATCCCATCGACTGTTGCCGTTCTATCTCTCTATTCTTCAGTCGTTCCCTTAATTTATTTAAGGAATCTGTGACTACTCCAGATGAATCAGCATAGAAACAACAGTCCTCTCCTAAAGCTGCACATAAGCCTCCTTGTTTTAAAAATAACAGATCAAGGCCTCTTCTATTTTGTAGTGCAACTTCAGCTAGGGAAGTGAGTGACTCCTGCATAGCTGAGATGGAGACTTCTAAGGTTTTTAAGTCTTCATCTATTTCAGCCGATAGTCTGCTTATTTGATTGGTATTATGAATGAGAGCGCCTATGCCTGTGCCAGCTCCTACTGTTCCCAAACCTAGCAAAACTGATAATGTAAGAGCAGTTACAATTTCCCTTTTGGCTCTAAGAAGCATCTCAGGTTCTAGAAGGGAGACAAATTCGGGATCCTTACATAATTCAATTTTTGGTAACAAAATTACTTGTATGCAAAAGGCCTTTTGTTGTATAAGTACATCTCCGGATACACAGGTGGTAGCACCTGTGGAACGTGCCCAAATAGAAGTGTTTCCGGCTACAAAATATTGTCCTTTTAATCGATCATTAATGTTCCCTCCCATAGAAGTGTAGACCTGATTATATCCTTCTCCAATGCTGGTTCTTCCCTTTCCTAAGTAGATCTGGCATTTATAGTGAGTAGAACCATTATGACAATACTGGGAATAATTGGAGGGAATGTTTCCTAAACAACATCCAACACCTATAATAGAGGTAACAGTAATGGTAGAGTTCTTCCATCTACATTGATGGTTGGTGGTTTGGTTTGAAAAAGCCTCTGATGAGGCTACTGCCTCGTAAAAGGGTGGAGTGGAAGATATGCAGAGCCAACAGGGTTGATGAGTAAAATTGGAGGTGGCGTTCAAAAAGGCATATGATGAAGAGATTAAAGAGAGAATTGGATTAGTAGGATTGCTTAACGGTTGTAGAAAGGAAGATTTGATATTTGAATTAGGTCCTATAGGGTTAGTAGATGGTAGGGTCACATGTCTTTGGATATAAAATACATTGCCATAATCATAACCCGAAGGATCATACATCCGTCCCCCCCATTTCATGCCTTGATCCCATAAGGGAGAGTCCTTGCCCTTTGATAGAAAAGTTATAGTGATGTTATTACATCGAGTGTTCCGGGAAGATGTCTCTCCAAAATCGCATTTTTTCCTGGGGGTAGATCTTCCGATGGAGATGTAGGTATCAGGCTTGTGTGGAGTCCATGACATATAGCCGGTCGTTTCACATCCCCAATTTTTACAGAATGTGTCCGCGACACCCCCACATTGATATTTATCATCTGCTGTTTGAGAGTGTCCAGGACAGAAGTAAAAATAGCAATTATATACATGTGAGG
The DNA here is from genome assembly GCA_015471245.1 of Laticauda colubrina. Lineage (NCBI taxonomy): Eukaryota > Metazoa > Chordata > Lepidosauria > Squamata > Elapidae > Laticauda > Laticauda colubrina. The sequence goes on along the minus strand of BLBF01000045.1, from coordinate 25,015,701 downwards.
GATAGGGTTGGGGAGGCCGGGAAGCAGAATTAATAAAGTCTTTATAAGGAATAACACCATGAAGCATTTCAGCAAAATCAAACTGCAGCTGCGGGAAAAATAGGTCTAAACGAGTCATATTGCAAAGTTGAGTTAATAATTCACCCTGAGAGTCTTTGACCGTCCAGCATATTGATAAGGCGCGGTGTGGGTTGAAATTATGTGCCACCAAAAAACCAAACAGGGATAACAGTATCTGGTTGACAATCAGATGCTTCATTGCGTTTGTCGTGGGAAGATGGATGGAAAGGATGAACGCAGCGTGCTGGAATCCACAAAACTTTATCAGGCAATTGGATAGCGGCGTAGCCTCGACCCCATGTTATAAGCTCTGCTGGTCCTTTCCAAGCAGGATCTGGTAGATGCCTGTTATAAACAAGGGGTCTGGAAGTGGGAACAGGAGGTTTTGAAAAATGTCGAGATGCTGGGGTAAGAGGAGGGGTTCCAGTGAGGTTCAGAAAGTTCAACGTATATAGGCATACGTTGAGAATGTTTTGCAGTGCTGGGAGGTTGGGGAGCCTCGGGTGGCCATTTGACCCCATATACCTCTGAAGAGCTAACTTCAGGGTTTGGTTAGCTCTTTCAACGATAGCTTGCCCTTGACTATTAAATGGTATACCAAATTTGTGAACAATGGACCACTTATGGCAAAATTCCGCAAAGGCGGTGCTAATATAAGCTGGCCCATTGTCTGTTTTTAGCGTGTGTGGACATCCCAGCACTGTAAAGGTTCGAATACAATGATTAATTACATGTTTGGTGGATTCACCTCTTTGTGGAGTTGCCATAATAAAACCTGAAAAGGTGTCCACCGATACATGTAAATATTTCCAAGGTGCAAATGGAATAAATTGAGTAACATCCATTTGCCAGGTTTCACATGCTTGAATCCCTCTGGGGTTGGTGCCTTGAGCTAAGCCTTTGCTCTGCTTACTACAAGTAGGGCATTGTTGAATAATGGCTGTTGCTTCAGCCATTGTAATTCCAAATTGTTTTACAAGGGCTCTTTTGTTTTGATGGAAATATTCATGGCTCTGAGAAGCTGTAAGTGCAATAGGCATAGGTGTTTTAATAGTAATTGGGCATGCAATACACGCTTCATCGGCTCTTTGATTGCCTTCTGATAGGAACCCAGGTAGGTTTTGGTGACTTCGTATATGGGCTAGAAAGAGGGGGCATTTGCGTTTATTCAGCAGGACCTGTAGATCACTTAGTAAATCATACAGATCATGCGGAGTAGCAGGGGATATATATGTTTCAAAGATATTATTAACCAGCTGAGTAACATATAAACTATCAGAGATCACATTAATTGATTGGTGTGGGAACAGGGTAAGGGCCATATTGAATGCAGCCAATTCCGCCTTTTGTGCAGAGGTTTGTGGAAGAGTTAGCCTTTTATGCCAGGTGTTAAGATATGTCCATGTACATGCCCCATGGGTTTTGGACCCATCTGTAAAAACCGTGAGAGCAGCAGGAATGGGGGTCGAGGTGATGGGACTACTGAAGGATATAGGGATGACTTTTATGAGTTGAAGCCTAGGATCAGAGGGGAGGTGACACAACGTATGTCCTACCCAATCAGCCAGGGCATCCTGTATGATGGCAGATGACTGATATAGTGGCTCCCATTGAATTAATTTCATGGGAACATATAAGGTGTCATATGTCATATCCAATTAGAGTTTTTGCCCTGTGTCGTCCCTTTTGTATAAGCTGTGCAATTTGTATGTGGCGGGTAGAGATAGTGACACGAGGAGTATGGGGTAAATGTAACCATTCTATAATGTGCAGGGATTTCTTTGGCGAGGGTGGGATTTGTAATAATATACCCGTAGTGAGCATTGGAGTGTTAAGGAGAGCAAGGGATAGCGGGTGATTGTCACTTACTCGATCCACCCATAGATGAGTTAATGTCCTGTTAACTAATTGCAGGACATCCTTATGATCCTTGGAGAGAATTACTTTATCCGAAGGATGTTTTAGACCTATTAGAGCATTAAAGAGTGGAGAGAGCTGAGCAGTGGTAAGAGAGAGATATGGTCTGGCCCAGTTGAGAGTGCCAAGATATTGCTGAAGCTGTACTAATGTGGGGTTAGAGGGTAATGACAATATAGGCAGCGCGGGGGTAGCAGCAGCCTGTAAAAGCTTATGACCTAAATATGTGAATGGATATTTGCGCTGTATTTTTTTAGGTGCTATGTAAAGTCCTGCCGCCTGTAATATAGTTGTCAACTGGGGTAGGCTCTCTTGTATAATGCCCTTCTCACCTGCAGTTGCTATTAATATATCATCCATGTAATGATATACAAGATAGTTGGGATAGAGTGCTCTATAAGGTTGTAATACCTCTTTAACATAGGCCTGGCACATAGTTGGTGAATTAAGCATGCCCTGGGGTAGCATTTTCCATTGATATCATTGGGTGGGTTGAGAATTGTTTAATTCAGGTATAGTAAATGCAAATATTTGCCTGTCTTGTTTTTGAAGGGGGATGGAGAAGAAACAGTCTTTTAAATCTATGATCACTAGATCATAATCCGAAGGTATGAGATTGGGGTTAGGTAGTCCACATTGTAAAGCCCCCATTGGTTTTATAATGGCATTTATGGTGCGTAAATCCTGTAATAAGCGCCATTTGCCGGATTTTTTCTTTATCACAAAAACCGGTGTATTATAGGGGCTTGTGGACGGCTCAATACGTCCAGCAATTTTTTGAGCATGGATCAATTCTTTTAGGGCATTCAATTTTTCTAACGGGAGAGGCCATTGATCAACCCAGACAGGAACAGAGGTAGTCAAAGATAGCGGTAGCGTATGAGGCATAAGGAAGATCGTCAGGGAAAAGAAATGGTAGCTTGCAATTGCGATAGGAGATCCCATCCCCACAGGTTAAAGGACAGCGGAAGCACATAGGGTTTTATGTGCGCGATAGTAGAAACCCCAGCAATAGAAGCAGACAACCAGTTAGAGCTGACCTGAGCGGCTTGATCTCCTCCCACACCGTGAACTGCCGGTGAAGGGTCGAGCGGCCACTCAGGGGGCCATTCAGAGGCAGAAATAACAGAAGCGTCAGCACCCGTGTCAACGAGACCTGAAAAGGATCGGTTGTTGAGAATAACCGTGAGTAAAGGTTTCGAGGTCTGTACAGGTCGTTGCAAAGCCATAAAGGAAAGGGAATCGGAGGAGTGCAAAAGAAGTATAAAGGTAGCTACAATCATGCCCTTTTTTAGAAAAAAGGGGCGATCTCCCATTACTGCCATGGACAAACAATTTATAGAATAAACATTGTAAAGAAAAGGAGCGGCTATTACTCCTTCTATTATCAGAGCGGAAGTGGGGATCAGCAAAGCAGGACAGTCAGATGCAATAGGGTGTTGTGTAGTTATAGTGAGGGGAAGAGTAATGACTGCCCCTACGTCCTCATAAACTACATCTTCTGATAATTCAGCAGGGAATGCATTCCGATTTGCAACCTTATTGTCGGGGCTAGTTGCCAACCCCGCAACTAGTTTTCCGAAGCCTGTCCTTGTTGAGGATTGGATCGGCATTGGCTCGCCCAGTGATAGCCCTTACGGCACCTTGGACATATGGTTTTAGGCTTGGTGGTTTGGGCAAAGGTTTTTCTTTTTGGAGCATTTCCCCCTCCCCGAGCCCTGCATTGACTTTTAAAATGACCCGGTTTTCCACAATTATAACAGTTTCCTTGACGAGGCACAGTCATAGGGAAGGTGGAGGATAGCGCAGAAGGGCAGAAGCGTTAGAACGGGCACGATGTGCTTCCGTGCCAACATCCTGACAGGCTCTGATATAATCTGCCAGAGTTTGATGTGGTATTGATTGCAGCGGTTTTAATACCGCCTGACAGTCTGCGTTAGCGTTAGAGACTGCTAATTTTATTAGTAATTCAGCCTGTGCAAGCGGATTGTCAATTTGTCTGTTAATGGCATCAGACAGTCTGTCTATAAAGGTAGAGTAGGGCTCAGAAGGTCCCTGAAGAATCTTCGCAAAGGACAAAGTAGGTTGCGAAGAATCGGGTATGCGGCGGAAAGCATTCAAAGCAGCATTTTTCATTAAATTGTATCCTTGAATGCCAATTGTAATTTCTTGCTGAGGAGTAATTATAGTATTTTGGCATAATAAATGGTCTATTGTTACATCTGGTGGTAAACCAGCAGCCGCTGCGGCTTGGATGGCTATTCTATGATCATTATGCCATGAAGCCAATTGTGAGGAAGTGAGTAACATGTTAGCCATAGCTTGCCATTCAGAAAATAAGATACGGTAATTAGTTGCCATATTTTCCATAAGTGTACGGACATATGGTGACTGAAGACCGTATTTAACTGTGGCAGTTTTCAGTTCCTTCAATATGTCCCACTCCATTGGAACATAATGAGGAAGGGGAGCGTTAGCCCCCGCCGGAGTGTGTAATACCATAGGAAAACAGGAAAGGTCTTCCGGCGAAACCTTCCCAGTTTGTACTGCCTTTTGAAAGGAATTCATGATAGGAGGTTCTGTCAAATTGGTTTTGTCAGGGGTTTTTAAAGGCTCGTCAAAGGAAGTTAGAGACGGTGTGTTAATCAATTGATAGGGGGGTGGACAATTTAAAGATGTTAGCGAAGGATACAGAGAAGAGGGCTTAGAAGAGGTATTAAGGGGAACAGAATTTGAAACAGTGTCAATTTTGGAAGACGATGTATCTTCAAGGGATTGTTCCGTTTGTGGATTAGTTGAATTTGGAAACATCGTCGTTATGGCAGTCATTAGGGCTTGCCACGTACACAAAATGTCTGGAGGAGCTCTGGGGGGATTACGGAGCCATTTGCCAATACGTGCCCATGTAGAAGACTTGAGAGTGCCTTCTTCAGGATAAGTGGGGCAATTTTTTTGAAGGTAAAGGAGAAAATGAGAAATTTGTCTCTTCGATAGAGGATATATAGTTGTGCCGTTAACCTTTTGCAGGTTGTTAGCTTTCCCGACTATAGAGGAAAGTTCCTCCACATGTTTGGAGAGAACTTTGGATTTTGAGGAGCCCATACTTACGAAGCGCTTGCCTTCCCGGTGCGTAGTATAGGAGTCGGGCGACGTATCCCTGGACAAGAATCACGTCGGGGTCACCAGTTGTGAAGTTTGTTAGATACCGCAGTGGAAGAGATCACCCGGCGGGAACTGGCAGAGTTTCGACCACCCGCCTAGGTGACCGGACCTTGCATCGATTAAGAAGAACCACACGGACACAATGAATCTTCTTGATGAGAGCGCCCAGAGGACTGGTCACGTTCTCTTTTATTGAGTAGTTTTAGAGACCAGGATGTGTATTGGGTTAGAGACAAAGATGTGTATTGGAGTTTATTTGTTCCTGCCAGTTCCTTTTGCCTAATATGGAGTTGTTTATTGCCTTCATTTTCTGCTACGTGACTATGCACAGGAGTACCTTTAGATACTGCAACACAACCTATTCTCCAAAGCATCAGAAAATAGAAAAAGAACAATGGATAGAAATTAATCAAAGAGAAAAGCAACCTGGAACCAAGGAGAAATTTCCTGACAATTAGAACAATCCATCAGTGGAACGACTTGACTTGCCTCCAATCCAATCATGGGCTCACTGGAGGCTTTTAAGAAGAGACTGGATAACTGTTTGTCTGGAATAGTTATAGGGTCTCCTGCTTGAGCAGGAGGTTGGACGAGAAGTCCTCCAAGGTCTCTTCCGTCTGTTATTCTGTAACTCGCAGTTTTGGAGTGGGTTGATAAATAATACACACAAAGAAACACTTGACTTAATGGTGTTTTTCATATTTAATAAAATTATTTAAAAGAAAATGTTCTGCACACTTTTCACATGGTCTATTATGTGATCTATTATCCGTCAGACAGGATTAACAGGCACTCCTTGGCTCAGACTCAAGTTTATAAACATTCTATCTCAAGCCTGTCTTCCATGGCTCTATACGCAGCTTTGGCCTCTCTTGAGGAACCACCAGTTTCCCACAGTATCTACCTGATTGGTTTGTTCTAACAGGATTGGCACACTCCACGTTCCATCAATTAAACAATGCCATTTTCTGGTATGCACTTTTCCTCTGGCAACCCCTGTCCTCTGGAATGAATTCCTCCAGAATTTGAATGGCTCCCACACTGCTGCTATTTTGAAGAGTCCTTTGGCAAGGACAATCAACCTCCCTTTCTTTGCTGCTCCCCTCTGGGCTTATTGTCTTTACCATCATCATTTTGTCTGATGCTGTGTTTTTGTGAGTTTTGTTCTGACTTTTAAGTATTTTTAACAAGGGTCAACTGCCCAAAGTGGCTGGGAGTCTGACAACATATAAATTTAATGATGATGGGATTGACTGTGAAATCCCAAGAGGCAGCATTTAAGAGGGAGAACTGTTTGTCCTCAGACCCTGGATGTAGTCACAAAACTACAGCTCAGACTTTCTTTTAAGGCCGCATTTCTAATCACTTTTGTGAGTGCGAAGACACAGGCTACACTCCTTGGATCTGTTCTGATGGTCCTCAGAAAGGCCACTTTACTGGTAAGTAACAGGAAACCGGGACTAAAAAAGGATAGCTATATGCTTACATTTCAATTACTGCTACAGAAAACTAGCTGGACAACAGCTAATTATTCCATGCATTTCTAAAGTCCTTCTTTAAATTATTACAACAAAAATCAAAGTAGAAACATTGAAATGTTATTCCCCAAAGCAATTTGTTGCTGCCGCTGTTATCTATTCATTCAGAGTCAGAACACTATTTGGCATCCAATCTCAAATTACTACTGGAAATCATTTTAATTGGATACGTGAACACTGGTTCTTCTCAGTGCTTGAACCCAAGTATCCACAAAATCCACATTTCCTACAAGGCCTCTTTGTGATCTTAGCTGTCCACGTCAATGAATTTTCTCTTTTTGTAATTCTGGATGAGGCTAGATATTGTGATTTGGGAGGCCTGACCCATTTCCCAGCATTGGAAGTCCTGAAGTCCCTTCTGACCAGTCTGGAATAAGGCCCGCTCCAACTCATCCAGCCGGGCCACCAATGCAGATGTGTCCTCATTGAAAGTATTCTGGGAAGAATCCATGATATGACGAAAACGGCCAATAAATGTCTACCAACAGAAATAGACGTATTTAGCATGGAAAACGTTAGCTTGGATTCTCGCAAGGAAAAGATTGGTAACTTCTGCAAGAATCACTCACACTTAAGAGACTTAACAGCAACCCCGATTCTTGGATAGATACAAAACATCTGTCTCTGTGCCAGGCTTCATTTTAATCACAAAATTGTTAACCTGGGAAAGGGAAGATGGAGCAGTGCCAGATCAGGGACAGGTAACTCAGTGCCTCATGGGGGTCTTAAAATTTCAATTCCCAGCAAAACTAGGCAGTGTCGCTTAACATTAGGAATAAGTCCCACATAGCTGTAGTCCAGAAACTGCCTCGCCCTGCTCCAGACATCTTAGCATTCGTCCACATTAGGCGGAGCCTTTGAGAGCTGAAGTATAGCAATAGTTGGAAAGCCAAATATCCCCAATTCACATTCCAAGGCTGCCAGAATGAAAGGAAAGTTCTGAGTGCCCTTGAAATGGATTATATGCACCTTATTCAGCAGTAGAGCCTGAGACCATTGCTGAACCAAGCCTGAAACCATAACTCAGAACTGATAATCATTCCACTCCTATCCCAAGGATCAGTTCAGAGCCTTTCTGAAACGGGAAGCTTAACGAACATCAAAATAATATTATGAGATGATTATTGCTCAGATTAACTATACCTAGACAACACATTATTTATATAGACATAGAAAATTTTGCTCTTTCGATATTTAACAAAAATTATTTAAAAACAATAATTTAGATGGCTCTAGTAGAAGTTGCCATCTGGGACAACTGCTAGATGGCTACAGAAAGATAAGAAAATGGCATTTTGCTACCATTTTGTATTTTCCAATTTCTATAACTTGGACCCAATAATTGTCAAACGTGTGTCCATTGAAGCAGAATTTTTGTTAAATCACAAATAGGGCTTTAATAGTATTTTTATACATGCTTAAAAGAGAACTTTAATTTCACACATGCATACACTGTATAAAATGATAAATGAGCTTTAAAATAGATTATGTCCATTAAATTTAAGTCTGCTAAACTGAGTTTTGTTAAATATCACTTCTGAAAACAATGGCTATTTTTCTCTGCTTATATTTGGGGTTGCCTCTCTCTTTAGTTGTTCCTTCTTTTTATCAAAAGCCTTAGAATTATGCCTTTTGGGCTATTGCAGTCTTTTGTTTGCACAAGTATCAGCTTCCAACAGAAAAATGTAAGAAACAAATGTATATTCCCCAATAAAAACACTTTTTTAACATTTTCAATACAAATGTTCTGGTAAAAAAATATTTTAAAACAGTTTTTCTTTGGATAAGAAAATATAACACAAATGAAGGTGAATATATGTGTCCCAGAATAATGTTGCAGGATCCAGCCTGGCTGGGTCACGGATACCAGAGGTTAAAGATCTTTTGAACTTCTGCTAGAGCTCATCCTCAGAGAAGGTCTCTCTAGCAGCCTGTGTGTTTTGGGCTATTCTGTGTGTGGTATTTATATGATGCCTGTTGTGTGTGGCTTTTTAGATGTTGATTGGGGTATTGATGGCTGGCTATTGTTGTTGGCTGTTGTTTACTTGTGCTACTAAGCCCTCACCTCCTAAGAACTTGATAAGCTGGTAGTAAATCAGAACTTCTGTTGACTAATGAGACAATAATAATGTTTCCCAGGCTTTAATCCTTTCCCCAGATGTTTTTGTGCCTGCTTGTCCAACAAATTGAGTAGACATATATCGCTTCACAGTGCATTACAACCCTTTCTAAGTGGTTTACAGAGTCAGCCTGTTGCCCCCAACAATCTGGGTCCTCATTTTACTCACCTCGGAAGGGTGGAAGGCTGAGTCAACCTTGAGCCTGTGAGAATTGAACTGCCAAAAGTTAGCAGAAATAGCTTGCACTACTGCATTCTAACCACTGCGCCACCACGGCTCATTAGCTGCAAAATTGAATGTATGCCCTTTTTCACTGCAACAAGGTCAGATAAGGAGATCTGAACTCATTTGTAGTTCACATTGCAATGAGCAAGTACATTCAATTTTGCAGTATTGAGAGTGTTGGACAAGCAAGTAAAAAAACAGCCAGGGAAGTGATTGAAACCTGGGAAACAGCCCCTTGTCAGTCAACAGGAGTTCTGATTTACCATCAGCCTGGCAAGTACATAAAAATTCAAACAAGCTTTTCCTCTAAGTGTACTCAGTTGATGATGGCAAGCCCAAGATCCAGTCTACCTAAATATACAAAGGTGTTAATCTCTTCAATTGGTTCATCATCTAATTGCCATCTATGTTTCCAAAAACCATGATTTTTTTATTTAGAGTTACTAATGGTTAGGGAGTTGACCTGGCAATAAGAGTTCAATCTTCTTAATAGCCTGTGTAATCCTACTTGTGATTACGATAATAAAATCATATCACCAGCATAGAGTAAGCTGTTACAGTATGTATTTAGGATCATCGGCATATGTACCTTCATAAACCCTGGCAAATCATTGATATATAAATTAAATAATAATAGGCCCAGGATACACCCTTGCCTTACCCCTTTATTTGGGTGACTGCTTTTAGTCAGCACCCTCAAACAGGTACTTGTGTAAATGGCTTTAATCAAAGTCAGCAGTCTAGGAGAAAGTTAGCAGTCTAAGAGATGTCAGTTTTCTCCATAGTACTTCTCCGTTTATCATATCAAATGCTGCTGTGAGGTCTATAAAAGCAGCAAAAAGGAATCTTAAAGGCATATTTGGCAATAAGATGGTAAAGCAATTGTCAACAGAGGATCGGCTTTGTCTAAAACCTGCTTATTCTTCTGCAAGGACATGGTTTTCCTCTACCCAGATTTCAGTTCTATTTAAACAAGGGTCTTCAAACTTGGCAAGTTTAAGACTTGTGGACTTCAACTCGCAGAATTCCTGAGCTAACAGGACTGGAGGAGGAATTCTGTCAAGTTTGAAGACCCCTGATTTAAAAGGAACCTCGCATATATTTTTGTTACAATGTCAATCAGTCTGATGGGCCTGTAGTTACTAGGATCGGTTTTATTTTCTTTTTTATATATATGGGACAACTATTGACATCTTCCATCCATCTGGTATATGGCAGGTTTTATTTATGTGTGTAAAAAGACCTGCCAATATTGGACCCCATCAATTGGGAAATTTCTTAAATAATTCTGCTGGTAAGAAATCTTCACCTGGGGCTTTATTGCTATTTAAGCTTTTAATAATGGATTTGTATGTCTTTTCCTCTGGCCAAAGGGGAGGAGTTCTAGGGTTTACTGAATCCTTTGCTTAAGGACAGTTTCTCTATAAGTTCCGTGGAAGCAAACAAATACTGATAATAGTTCTCCCAGTCCTCAGTAGAGATTGGTATATCAAATGAAAATCTCCATTCCTTTAGAACACCTGCTACAGAGTGCCAAAATATTACCGAGTTATGACTTTTGGCAGCCAATTCAAATTCTGACCTTAATTAACTATCACCTACATATTAAGGGTCAATAAATAAAATCTACATTGCACAGGAAGTACAGGTGAAACTCGAAAAATTAGAATATCGTGCAAAAGTTCATTTATTTCAGTAATGCAACTGAGAAGGTAAAACTAATGTATGAGATGGACTCACTACATGCAAAGCAAGATAGTTCAATCCGTGATTTGTCATAGTTGAGATGATTATGGCTTATAGCTCATGAAAACCCCAAATCCACAATCTCAGAAAATTAAAATATTGTGAAAAGGTTCAATGCTCTAGGCTTAAAGTGTCCCATTCTAATCAGCTAATTAAGCCATAACACCTGCAAAGGGTTCCTGGGCCTTTAAATGATCTCTCAGTCAGGTTCAGTAGAAATCACAATTATAGGAAAGACTGCTGTCCTGACAGTTGCGCAGAAAACCATCTCTGACACCCTCCATAAGGAGGGAAAGCCTCAAAGGGTAATTGCAAAAGAAGTTGGATGTTCCCAAAGTTTCATTTCCCTCTCATAGTTCCTGCTCTCTGGAACAGCCTACTTTAAGAAATACACAATGCCCTCTCTCATGGGGTTCCAAAAAGCCCTTACATACTAGCTTTGTCATCAGGTCTAGGGTTACAGTCATGTATTCTTCAGGACTCTGGTCTGGTTTGTTCCTGTTATGACTCTCATAGTCTGAGTTGATTTTGGTACGGTTTGTTTTAAAAAAATTTCTTCACAAGGTAAACAGAGTCTACTGGAATGGGTGGCTATAACAAGTTTCTAATAATGAAGAATCATAACCTGTAAGAAGCAGATCTTTTACCTGTAAGATGGACTGAGCTAATTCAATATTTTCAGGATTGTCAAAATGGAGTAACTGGGACCCAAATCCATAGTAATACGGCCCCAATTTATGCAGATCAACCACACTGGCATCTGCATTAAACACTGTCCGCCAGCTCTCCTTGTACACTTTTGGTAGCTCCACAGAAAGAATCCTCCGCTTGTCATACAAGCCTCTGGCCAACCAGAGAGGGATTTCCAACTTTGAACCCTGCATAATGGGGCAGAATACAAAAAAAGGGAGAACACAAGAGGATATAACTGAACATTCCCAATGCTGCTCCGAGTAGCCCTGTAAGTCGAGGAATTCAATGGAGGTCACCCAAGCCCGAGCCATCTGCAGCAGCCGGATTTGCCACATCCCTCCTCGCTTTAAACGCCCGCGACTGCTCTTGCAAAGGGAACGAAGCGGTGAGGGAGCGCGGAGGGAGCAGACCCACTGGGCATTCCTCGTCCAGCCAAAGTGAAAGCGCCCCCACGGGAAACCGACCACGCCAAGAAGGGCTTCGAAAGCCCCTCGCCGCCCCCCGGCACAGGCTCTCCAGCTCAGGGAGGGAGGCGAACTCCTGAGCGCGGGGACCGCCATGCCAGCGCTCCGCTGCCTTGGGCGGGCAGTCCTTCCCCGGACTCGGCCCGCCAGCTGGACACAGGCGCGGCCTGGCCTGGCCTGGCCTGAAGCGCCGCCGACTCCAATCCAACCGCCCGGCTGCCCAGACCCGCCAAAAGGAAGCCGCCGAGAGTTCCCCCCTCCCGGGCAGACGCTCCTTCCGCCGCGCGGCCGCCGAGCGCTGGAGTCCGCAGCGGCGCGGCGTGGCCCTCACCTCCGGGAGCGCCTTGCCGGGCGCAGCGGCCGCGTCGGCCCTGGCTAGGAAGGCGGCCAAACGAGGCCAGGCGACCTCGGCACGGCACGGCAGCCGCTCCTGCGACATAAGGATGTCGGCCAGCGAAAGGAAGTTCTCGTCGGGGCCGAGCGCGGCCTCCACCGGCGCGTAGGGGTCGGCCATGGCGCCTTCCGAGCCTTTCAGCAGCCCGTGCGCCTGCGCAGCTGCGGCGGCTTTTCCTTTGGCTGCGAAGGGCGGGGCGGATCCTGGGGCACACGAGGTGGGGGGGGGGGGTTCCCTCAGGGGCACGTGGCCCAGCATTGTCCCAGCGCAGGGAACGTTGGGAACTCTCAGACTTCAACTCCCAGAATTCCTCAGCCAGCAATGGGTTTGTTTAGACTGCTGAAATTTAAAAAACAATCATGGTTTGGAGAAATCACTCGGAGCTTTCCTTACTCTAATAACTGCTTCAGAATTTTCTGTAAACGTTTAATTTTATTTAACTTAATTGATTTTATGTGTTCTTAAATATTGGTTTTGGATTATAAATAAAAAAATATCATCCAATTTAGAGGCCTGTAATGCTCTACTCCAGAGGTCATCAACCTTTCAGACCTCAGGGACCATTAAATCCATATTTTTAAATTCTGCGGACCACTAATATGAATCCAGCGTGCTGCTTGATGAAGCACCTGAACACCCAGTGACGGGATGGGGTCCTTCAGGCTACTCTACGTCACTCACTCCCACCCAGTTACATGACCCCCCCAGCCATGCCTACCCAGGTTTTGTGGCTCCTAGTGTTTTCTATGGGAAACAGGTGTCTCTGTCTCCCTCTCTCTGCCTCTCTCTCTGCCTCTCTCTGATCTCCCCCTCTTTCTCATTCTGGTTGTCTGGTGCTCTCTAGGTCTCGAGGATGATTTTTTGGCTTTTGTTGATGCTGAACACACCTCAGTCACTCAGGGAGACACAGAACCTGCTCTCCACCCTGAGATACTCGCCCGACCCAACTGCGGCCAATGTGCTGCATCGTAATGGGCTTCAGGAGGAGGAGGGGATGCCGTCTCCACCATTGAGAAGCGTGCTAAATTTAACTGTGCTGCACAAGGCGCTGCAAGAGCAGTGGGCAGGCTGTGGAAGTGGCAACAACAGCGGTGAAGCGAAACAGCCAGAGAGGAAATTGTGTGTCTCCCTGAGCACCAAAAAGGGCTGGAAGAAATGCCTGTGAAATCCAGCAAGAGATGAAGGAAGTACAGTGGCGCTTTGCTCCTACTCTGGACTATGGAGCGAATCTCCATCCCCCACCCTTACCTTCTCAGACCCAAGAGGAGTGGCTGGGAGGTGAGGGCAAGGGGTGGGGCCAGCTGACAGGGAGCCACAGCAGGGGGACAAAAGAGCCACAGGTTGCCAACATCCATGGCTTCAACCCACCTGCACCACTGCTCTCCCTTGCTGCAACAGCACTACTACTTTGTTCCGGCCAGCGAGGGCTTTGCTACTCCTTGCACATTGTACCACCTGCAAAGTTGCAAGTTGCATGTAGCACTTTCTACAGCAGAGACTTCCAGCCCCACCATGAACTGCCTGGTCAGTCCCATATTCCAGAGCTCAAGTCACAGCCCACATTTTGACAGCTTTTCTACCATAACCAGAGTCTTGCAAACTGAATGCTTCACCAAAATCAGAGAGGCTGGAAATCTTCAAAAGCAAAACCAGCAACTGAAGATGAACCACAATTATGTTATGCCAAAGCCAAAGATGCAGTGACTGGAGCACTCTGCGATGTAGGTGAGAAGTGCGAAGTTCACAGGGTCCTTCTATCGAGAAAGGGCTGCAAAGACAGGTGGACTTCAACTCCCAGAATTCCCCAGCAGCACATACTGGCTGAGAAATTCTGGGAGTTGTAGTCCACAAGTCTGTTGCTAAGGTTGGAGACCCGTTTTAAAAAAAGGGTGGGGAGGGAGTCACTGCGAGACACCGAGTCAGTCGCGGAGCTGAGGCTGCTCCGCCAGACCGCGACAGCGGTGACGCGCCTTCCCGCTGGAGAGGCGGCTAAACTCGCCGACGCCCTCAACTCGCCGAAGCCAGGCCTGCGGGCCCTGAGGAGCCGTCCAGGCGGACTAAGGAGGGCGGGGCGCGCACACGAGATCGCCGCGGGGCCGCACGCGCGAGATACCGCCAGGAGTCTCTCGGAGGCGGAGCGTGCGACTGTTGCCCTAGCGACGCGGCAGAGCGTTGCTGGAGCAACAGGCGACGTGCGGGCCCTTCGGCGTTGGGGAGCCGAGTGCCGGGCTTCGGGGCGTTGGGTAGGTGCGCTCGGCCGGCCTGCGTCCTCTCGAACGCCTCCCTGTTGGCCTAGAGCCGGAAGCGTCGCGGCGCACTCCCGAGCAGAGCCCCGGAGAAGCCGCCGTCGGGGACCCTCGGGCCGGGGCGTTTCGGCGATCGCTTCGTCGGTCCGCCTGGTGAGTCCTGGGCTGCCCGCCCGACGTGCGGAAAGCGCAGCCAGGGCGCCGGGGAAGGTGCAGCCAGCGGCGGGCGGGCGGGTTTCCGCTGGGCTTCCTCCCCCCCTTACGCTCCTGGTTTCTTTTACAGCCTGAAATGGTTGCGCTCTGAAGGCTTTTGCTCCCGGGGGAGGGGGGGGAGGGGAGGGGGGGGGTTCGTAGGAAGTGCAGGCTCCGCCCGCAGGGACCTCCGCGCCGCCCTTCCCGTCCCGAGGAGGAGGGAAGCGGGACAGGCCACCCCACCCGGAACCTCCCCGAAATCTTCCCCGTTCCAGCTGCCTGGGTGCCCCGCCTGCAGACGGCCTTTTGGGACACTCGGCTTGGGAGTCCCTTGCAACGGCCGCACTTCAAAGGCGGCGGCAGCGGCGTCTGCCAGGCGGCCTCAATCTCTCCTCAGACCAAAGGAAGGAACTGAAAGAAATGCTGCTCCCTTGTTGCTGAAACAGGAGCCAGAGTTTACCCAGGCAAAAAATAACACTTCCGAGCTAGAAATCGGATCGTAAGACAAGGGATTTTTAAAGCTCCCTCGAGGATCTATTTCTCTCATTGACAGTCCAAATCATACTTTGCATACTTCCCAGCTTTTAAAGAAGCTTATTGTTCTTTTTTCAGAGACTGACAAAGATGCAAACTGATAGAGCCCGGAAATCTCTGCTTCCTTTGAAGTTACCAGAAGGATTTCAGAGCAAAGTGGTTGCACCTCGAAATGCAAAGTTGGTTACAGAGGAAAAGAAGGATGCTCCAGTACGTTCCTTTAGGATGGATGCGGATAAAGGACAACTTCCTTGGGTTGACCTTCACACATGTTGACTATGTGGCCTTAACTGTGTTGTTTTCTTGATAACATTCATATTTTACCACTGCCTTCTGCTTGGCTGATTTTTGACTTCCCAGTAGAACAACACTATATTAAATTTGCACATCACCTGACTCTCAACATCTTTGGGTGACTTGCAGCAATTAGCAATACAATTACAATAAAATCAGTAAATTATAAAAATTTGATAGCAAGTATGACAACTAGAGAGTTTTCATACTTCCTTGCTGATGATGAAGGTTGGTCTAGTCACCAACCTTGGGATTTCTTGATGGTTTCCCATCAGTGTGTGAAAACACCAGAAAGCAAACTGGAACAATAAGCAAAAGTAACTGAGAGCCAGTTTGGTCTAATAAAACACCATGCCAGACACCAGGAAGCTGTGAGTTCTAGTCTTATCATAGGCATAAAAGCTCCTGGGTGATTTTGGGCCAGTGCCTCTCTCTGAGGCCAACTGCCTTCACAGGGTGGTTGTTGAGGGTGGGGGGAAGGAGAACAAAGGTGTGTTGGATATGTTTGTCTCCTTGAGTTATTTATGAAAAAAATGAAGGATTAAAAAATTTAATCTAAAAAAAATAGCTTAACCAAAAATACAATTCCAAAACAGGTGAAGTGTGAGACTAAACTTGCATTTTTTAGATCCAGCACCCAATTAATTGAGGATGATAGAAATGGACCCAAGAAATGAAGTACCCTTGTCTTAAGATGTCTGGAACTGGAATATCCATCGCTATACAAGGCATCACTTAGTGACAACAATCCCTGCACTCCTGCTGTTGCCATTACCCGAATCTCATAGTCCTTAAGCAAGGCAATTTCCTGCCAGCTTCTCAAACCTTACATCTCAGTGGGGAAGCAAGCAGGAAGCTGTGATTCCCAGGCTTCAGGAGCTGAGAGGGGGAAGGAGCAAGGGGGTATGGGTGTGTGTGCAGGAAATCACAGGGAGGGAGGGAGGGCAGTGTACAAAGGGGACACTGAGAGGCACAGGTCAGGGAAATGGCACCACTTAGTGGTGGGAGAAGTGCAATGACATCTGGGGAGGGTGCATGGAACTTCAAGGCCTGGTTATAACCACTGTTTATTCAGCACCATCATAATGTCAGCTTTGTTGAGCTGCAGGATGCTTTGAAATGCTTAATGTATTGACAGGCTCCCATTGCATAGAAATCAAAGTTAATGAAGATCAAGGTAATGCAACAAAAAATGCAACCTCTCCACAATTATCCATTCAGAGATGGCTTTGTTTAACCTAAGGAAAATAGGGAAGTATAGAAGAAAGCTGCAAGAAAGTTGCAAATTAATGTTACAAATTACAAATGAAAATTCTCATAATTGAAATGGATGAAATTATGAGAATTATAAAAATAGAAAATTCTCATAATTGAAAAGTCATTTATGACTTTTAAAAGAATTTCAGTGAGAAATCATAATTTTTCATGGACTCTACCACAATAGGTTGTAAACACATCTCATGGAACAGGAACAGCAGGAAGAGCCAATCTTGATGAAGGTGTTGATGCACTTTTGCTTTTCTTTGCAGCTGACACCCTCGGCTTTTCTAAAAGAGATATCTCTCACAACAGAACAAAGGCTGGCAAGCATCCATGAAGTACACTTGCCTCACATAATTCAGCTTTTGGACATGAGTGAAACCTCACACCAGAAAGTAAGTATTTTTTCTGCTTTAGTGCAGGACCTGTGGCCTTCCTGCAATACACAGGGATGAAAAGATATGGCACAGGTATGAAAAGATATGGCACAGGATTTTATCAGCTTAAAAAATACTTGTATATTTTTATATTAAAAAAAGAAGGGATGCCAAAGGTAATATGAATTGGTTGAAAAATCCTAAGGCAAAATTTGATGTGGCATCCAAGAAGAAGGAGTGGAAAATGTGTGCCTCTGGGATCATGTCTCAAAATGGTATCCTTGGAGTTGTGCCTGTTGATGGGAACCATCCAAAAAATAACAACAAAATGAGGCTGTTTTTCACTTTACCCCACACAATACCAATTTATTAAAATCAACCTTCAATTTGATTGATTTCTGGCTAGCAGAATTTAGATGCATCTGAATAAAGCATGCCATGTGTTGCATGCTCAGATGTATTCTGTCTGCCACCTTATGCATGTATGAAATGCCTGACATCAGTATAATAGAGAGCCAGTTTAGTCTCATGATTAAAGTTAGAAACTGGGAGACCATGAGTTCTAGTACTGCCTTAGGATCTAGCCCCTAGACTTTGAGCCAATGATTGTCTCTCAGCCAAACCAACCCTATAAGGTTATTGTTATGGAAAAATTAGGAGGAAGAATGAGTATTAGATATATTTACTCCCTTGAGCTGTTTATCAAAGTAATAAATATGAAATATAAATTAAATAACTAAATAAAATTCAAATTGAAAGTGCTTAAATTTGTTCTGATTTAACTGATATTCTGCTTAAAACCCATTCCCTCCTAGTTTCTTAAATAAATTTGTGATGATAAAACCAGTGGCCGTTTGTTCTCCTTTAATGGCCCTTTGCTCCTGAGCCTTTCACTTCACCATATTTAACTGAAAGGAAGCCAGTCCAGGTTGCTCCCACCCCGTGGCCCAGGAAATACCGTAATAGTCTCCCCTTGGCTACTGCAGCCAAATCTCAGCAGCTGGGAATCAGCCCTAATTCTTTCTACCACAGAATGAAGCCACACCAGGCCACTGATTCATCCAGCCATTGGTTCTTCCTTGGTCATGTAGAGAACAGGCTTGCCAGGGAAGCCGCAAAGCATGAGGTGGGCCTGTTATTTTTTTCCTATGAGATATTCAAATAGCAAATACAGGCAGTCCTCCACCTACAACCGCAATTCAGCTTAAAATTTCCATTGCTAAGCAACGCAGTTGTTAAATAAGTTTTGTTCCATTTTCAACTTTTCTTGCCACAGTGAATCTGGTTTCCCCATTGACTTTGCTTGTTAGAGAGTCACAAAAGGGAATCACATGATTCCAAGACACTGAAACCATGCCAGTTGCCAAGCATCTGAATATTAACCATGTAACTGTGGGGATGCTGCAACAGTGGTAATCGTGAAAAACTACATATACCAATCACATAAGTCAAAGCCTGAGGGCAGGTCTGCAGCTTGGAATCTATCAAATCTTCTGGGCTATCTAGTAGTCAGAGCTTTCCTGGGGAGAAAAGCTTTCTGGCTCTGCCATGGCCCTTCAAAGCACCAGAGATTTGCCAGACCTCCAAATGGCCAGAGTTGAGAGAGCCCCGAGGCTTAGCTTTACTTACAAAGGCAGTTGTGAGTAACCTGGGTTATTAGCTGTGGCTAAGTTTTAAACACACTTCACATTTCAGTCAATTATACTGTTTTGCTCTATTTAATGGATCTTATTGCCAGTGTTAGCTGCTTTTTACCAGTTGCTGTAATGGTTATTGATGCAATGTAACTGCACTAAGCAACCCCAGTATTTCCATCTATTGCTCTGCATCTTCAGTTTTCCTCGGTTGATCTGGATCGGACTCTGTTTCAACCATTCCCATCAGAAGTGGTTTTTCAAAATTATGCCCCTTGTGAGCTCTACGAAGTCCCACTGATCCTGAGGAACAACGACAAGGTAGCCTTCACCAGCAGATTTGGGATATGGTTTGTGGGGGGAGGGGTCATGGGAGGAAAAACTTAGGTTTCAAAGAGCTATAACAGTTTTTCTTATGGAATTATAATCATCCGGATAAGCTTTTTCAAGAGAAAGATTGCTTTAATGCAACCTATTTAAAGATGAGCTATAACAATATCTCTTCATTGTATTTTTGTTACTTCCATGAATCGAAAGATTTCTAGTCTTAATGAAAATTTAAGGCTTCATCCATACTTTGAACACTTCACTCTTAAAAATCCCAGCAAGATTATTTTAACTATTCTTTCTGGTTGCCATTTTGAAACTGCAGGGGCAGAAGGTTCAAAAGGAAGCAAATTTCTGTACTGCCAATTTTGTCCTCTGGAAGAAAACTTGATTCTCAATGAACTATTTAAAAATGGAGAGAGTGAAGGAGAATTTCATGGTATTGTTTATTTTTAAACTTCAGCCTCCTGGTTTTACTTCAATTATCAGAATGTACTCTTGGGATCCTAAAGTATTCAGACATTCTGTTGGGGATGCGTTTTTATCATAACAGCTAAGTTAATACAGTTATATAGTATATTTTTTACCTAATTGAACAATCATATAATGAGATTATATAGCTTCTCCATCCTTTATATTTTTAGTCACAAATAGTCCAAAATAATTTTGCTACTCTTCAAATGGCAACAGCAATTTAGTTTCCTTCCAGTTTTGTAGTAAGTTACTTTACATCAATAAAATGCAGTGCAGAATTATTCTGATTCTTGTTATTTTTCTCATCATTTTTTCTCAGCTAAGCAAAGAATTGCACAGCATATTAAGATTATGTAATTTGTAATTATTTTGTCTTTTGTTATTTTTCTGGATTTCTGGAAAAATACATCCATCTCATCTGAAACTAATTCTTTTATCTTTAAAAAATATGCTAAAAGAGAATAAACCTTATACTTAGAAGTCTATTTCCAATTTTAAAAACCATCTGGCAGACAGTACAGGAAAATACAAACAAGGACAAATAGGCTGAAAAACAGCTTCTATTCCAGGGCAGTAACTCTATTGAATTCTATTGCACTCTAAAGAGTTTTCAATTCAATGTATAGAACGTGAAGGATGTGTTTTGTGTTTATTTTTATAGCCATAATGTACAATGAAGATGGTATTTAATTTTGTTGGACGAGGTGCAATGATAATAAAGTAAAGTAAACTAAACTAAAAGATGCCTGTTTGCTATGTCTTGACTTAAAGATAAAGGTTCCCCTGCACATACAGGTGAAACTCGAAAAATTAGAATATCATGCAAAAGTTCATTTATTTCAGTAATGCAACTGAAAAGGTGAACCTAATATATGAGATAGACTCATTACATGCAAAGCAAGATAGTTCAAGCCGTGATGTGTGATAATTGAGATGATTGTGGCTTATAGCTCATGAAAACCTCAAATCCACAATGTCCGAAAATCAGAATATTGTGAAAAGGTTCAATGCTCTAGGCTTAAAGTGTCCCATTCTAATCAGCTAATTAAGCCATAACACCTGCAAAGGGTTCCTGGGCCTTTAAATGGTCTCTCAGTCTGGTTTAGTAGGAATCACAATCATGGGAAAGATTGCTGACCTGACAGTTGCGCAGAAAACCATCTCTGACACCCTCCATAAGGAGGGAAAGCCTCAAAGGGTAATTGCAAAAGAAGTTGGATGTTCCCAAAGTGTTGTATAATGTGCTGTATCAAAGCACATTAATAGAAAGTTATGTGGAAGGGGAAAGCGTGGAAGAAAAAGGTGCACAAGCAGCAGGGATGACTGCAGCCTGGAGAGAATTGTCAGGAAAAGGCCATTCAAAAGTGTTGGGGACTTTCACAAGGAGTGGACAGAGGCTGGAGTCAGTGCATCAAGAGCTACCACACACAGCTGGATCCTGGACATGGGCTTCAAATGTCATATTCCTCTTGTCAAGCCACTCCTGAACAACAAAGAACATCAGAAACATCTTATCTGCGCTAAAGAAAAACAGAACTGGTCCTCTTTTCTGATGAGCAACTTTTGCATCTCATTTGGCAACCAAGAACCCAGAGTCTGGAGAAAGAATGGAGAGGCTCACACTGCAAGATGCTTGAAATCCAGTGTGAAATTTCCGCAGTCTGTGTTGATTTGGAGAGCCATGTCATCTGCTGGTGTTGGTCCACTGTGTTTCATTAAGTCCATGGTCAACACAGCTGTCTACCAGGAGATTTTGGAGCACTTCATGCTTCCTTCCACAGATGAGCTGAATGGGGATGCTGACTTCATTTTCCAGCAGGACTTGGCACCTGCCCACATTGCCAAAAGCACGAAGACCTAGTTCAATGACCATGGGATTACTGTGCTTGATTGGCCAGCAAACACACCTGACCTGCACCCCAAAGAGAATCTATGGGGCATTGCCAAGAGAAAGATGAAAGACATGAGACCGAACAATGCAGAACAGCTGAAGGCCGCAATTGAAGCATCCTGGTCTCCCATAACATCTCAGCAGTGCCACAGGCTGATAGCTTCCATGCCACGCTGCATTGAGGCAGTAATTGCTGCAAAAGGGGCCCAAACCAAGTACTGAGTACATATGCATGCTGATACTTTTCAGAGGTCCAGTATTGTTCGATGTACAATCCTTGTTTTATTGATTGCATGTCATATTCTAATTTCCTGAGATTGTGGATTTGGGGTTTTCATGAGCTGTAAGCCATAATCATCACAGTTATGACAAATCACGGCTTGAACTATCTTGCTTTGCCTGTAATGAGTCTATCTCATATATTAGTTTCACCTTTTAAGTTGCATTACTGAAATAAATGAACTTTTGCACAATATTCTAATTTTTTGAGTTTCACCTGTACATGCTAGTCATTTCCAGTTCTAGAGATCAGTGCTCATCTCCGTTTCAAAGCCAAAAAGCTAGCGCTGTCCAAAGATGTCTCTGGCTGGCATGACTAAACACTGAAGGCGCATGGAGCACTGTTACCTTCCCATCAAAGTGGTCCTTATTTGCATTTTTTACGTGCTTTTGAACTGCTAGGTTGGCAGAATCTGGGACAAGTATAGGGAGCTCACTCCGTTACACAGCGCTAGGGATTTGAACTGCCGACCTGATCAATAAGCTCAGCGTCTTAGCCACTGAGCCACTGCATCCTCATGTCTTGACCTATGGGGAGTTTAAATATTTTTATTGTCACCAGCCCTCTCCCCATTTACCAAACAGAAGTCCCACTATTTTCTTGTGGTCTTGATTTAATCTTTTCACTGAATGCTTCTTTTAATTCCTACATTTCCTGCAGATCCCACGGCTTGTGAAGATTGTTTGTGAGAGTTCACCTTACTTCAGAGTCATCAGCCCCAATGATGTGTGCAACAAAGTCGCACCTGGCATGCCATCCACATTCCGCATTCTTTTCACTCCTGAGGAAAACAAGGCAATTCTTTTCTGATGTGTTGTTCTGCAAAGTCATTCTCTATAAATATGCTAACCCCCTTCTGTTTCACAGGTTGACACAATATCGCTTTTCACTCTCTCTGTCATAATGATTAGAAAACTGGCAGTCTGAATGCATGAATCCAAGAAGTACTAAAATACAAATCTGTGAAACACACAACATGTGTGTGTATGTGTGTGAGAGAGAGAGGGGGAGGGAAAGAGGGAGGGAGGGAGGGAGGGAGAGGGAGAGATAAGGATAAGATGGTGGAAGCAGTGTTATGCTGAAAGTAATGCATATACAAGGAGGCAAGTCTTGGCTCACAAGGATGTTTCCCTAATCTTATCCTACTTTCCTCTCCCCTTCTGGACACTGCTTCCTTCAAAGAAGATGACAGAGAATTAGTCTTACAAGAGAAGATAAACAGAAGCTGATTTGACCATCTTGCTTAGCATAATTGTTTTGGTTTAGTTAACATGTATACCATGGGTTATTAAACAAGCCTCAATGGCAGGCTTTGCATTTTTATTGACTTTATCTACAGTGAATATCTGTATTGCAAGAAGATTGCTGGATATTTAAAACTCTCCCATGTGTTTGTGGAGATTGTCCATGCTTCCCTATTCTTGCAAACCGTGCTTTTTCACACAAATGTATTAATTTATACAGTGCCTTTTGTGCTCTATAATTTTTTCACCTCTCCTTTTGAGAAACTCGTCAAGTCCAAGATTCTAGTCATAAATTGAGGACTACTTATCTGCAAGGGCTCTGATTTCCTCTGTAAGGGTAATTTATTTATTGTTTATTTTTGTCAATTGCTTGCAAGAAAATAGGTATAAGTAAAAACATAGTTATGAATACAAGGATACATATAAGAAAAATAAAAAAAAAATAAAAGAAACAATAGGACAGGGATGGTAGGCATGTTGTTGCGCTTATGCAGGCCCCCTACAGACCTCTTAGGAGGGTCATGGAGAGATTTCTCATTTTTTCCATTCTTCTTTCTACCCAGGATTATTTCCATGAATTAACTTGCATTACTGAGAGGGAAAAATTCATTGTCCCTATCCGAGCAATTGGTGCCAGAGGCATTTTGGATTTCCCAGACCAACTGAATTTCTCTACATCTCCCGTCAAGTACAATACACAGAAAACCTTGCTTGTCCGGAACATTGGCAACCGAGAAGCCTACTACCAGATTGCCACCCAGAGGTGAGGTTTTGAATTTTCTCCCTAGGCCGAAAGGGTTAAGCAAGGGTAATAATAGAGACCAGCAATAAGTCTGCCAGTAGTTTGGCTTTTTATCTTTCAGAGACTTGATAGATTTGTATATATAGAGGCACAGCACAGGCTTTCACCAGCTACAAAAATCCTCTCTTGTTAGAAAGTGCCAATCCTGATGTTCTCTTCTATCTGGTATCTGGTGGCTTTGAGCAGCATTTAGCCTCCTCCAAAACAGTGGCTCTGCTCAAGTGTTCTGGTGGGTCATGAATCAAAGTGAGTGTCCTTCTTGCTCACACTTGCTACCTTCCTTGCCACCTTCCTTTTGTAGGTCAACCCTCTTCTGTGTTTCCAGATGAGGCAAACAGTGGTTTATCACTAATGTAGCAACAAAAAGGGGAAAAGAGATGTCAAGAGAAGAGTAAACTCCCCTCATGTGTCTGAATGAGGCTTCTTTGAAACTGAGCTCCATCCTCTCTTGTGATTGTACCTTCTCTTTCTCCCCTCCCCAAGTTTTTTTATTTGTATTTTTTATACATCTCTTTATGTGAGCAATGTGATTCCAGATTACAATATTTATACATAGTCATAGTTACACTTTCAACTTTCTTAATTAATATCACTTCAAATTATTATCCATTTGACTAATCTTTAGATAAATTTCCCTTTCATATTTCAATTCATTAATTCAGTATCAAAATAATTTCATCTGCAGATATATTTTCAATTTCATTTATCCCCTATTAGTTCCATTTTCAGCTTTCCACCTATTTTATATTGCCTTATCATCTACAACTTTCTCAAGAACAATATATAATTAGACAGTCAATGAAAGAAAAAATGAGTAAAAGTAAAGTAAGATTAATACATTTAGGATCCACTTAGTATATCCCCCCATCTACAATATATCTCATATCTATTCCAGAGATATTCATATAATCATTTCATATTTTTTCTTTGTTTCCAAAATTTCCCTATATAATTTTAATAAATTTTCAATCCCCTGCTTTGGTTATAATATAATTAATTCATTATAAACATTTTGCATTCCCACAAAATCCCTTCTCGTTCATTATATTTTCTATTTTCTCATATCCTTTGTGTACTCATTTGTATTTTCTATTTCATGTATACCACAAATAAAATAAAATAAAAATAGAGTTAATTTCCCCTTTTACTTCCCTTTGACCAATTTCAACCTATAGCATTTATATAACTCTAATTCACACCTTTTAAACATAATACCAGATTTTCACCCAAGTCATCATATTTTCTGTTTTCCTAATATCATTTAAATAGTCATGAGAATATTTTAGAATACCATGTTTCTTACATAACAAGGCCGGCCCTTATTTTTTTTTTGACCTCCGAAAAAACGGCTAGGCCGTCTTTTTGGGGGTGACTTAATTCCCCCCTTGCATCCTCGGGTGGGCGGGCAGCGACAGCTTGGATGTTCAGGAGACCTTCTGCCACCATTGCTTTCCCTTCTCCCTTGCTGCCACGGCGTTAGAGGAATGCTGCGGCGTTAGGCGCAGCCATGTGCGGCCAGTCAGGGCTCCTCCCTGCAACCGGAGCCCTGAGGAGACACTTGGTTTCAAGCGCTCCCGTCACCGCCTTCCCT
Organism: Laticauda colubrina; assembly: GCA_015471245.1. Lineage (NCBI taxonomy): Eukaryota > Metazoa > Chordata > Lepidosauria > Squamata > Elapidae > Laticauda > Laticauda colubrina. Next base: position 24,990,236 of record BLBF01000045.1, on the reverse strand, counting down.
TTGCTTTCGAAGGTAAAGCAAATTATTTTAAAAATGACACCCTCCTACAACAAAGCCTCCCCTGCCCGAGAGGGCAGCCCAACCCCTCGTGGGGAGGCGAATCTCCTGGGGCCTCTCTGGTTCCTCCCCGACCTCCCTACACTGCGCGCCTCTGATGCGCTGGTCCCTTCAGCCCAGTGAGCTCTTCCACCTCAAAGAAAGGGCAGGAGGGTGGCTGCGGAGTGGCAGCAGCGGGTTGAGCCACTCGCAGCAGAAACAGCCACCACCCTTAGCCCGACGCGGGGAGAACGACCGAGGCTAGCGCCCGCCAGCCCATCCTTCCCACCTTTGGAGGCACCTGAACCGAGCGCCTCCGCGGCCTAGCCTAGCCACGCCACTTCCGACCGACTCCCTCGGGAGCGTCTGCTGTGGGAGTCTTCATGGCTTGGCTTCCCCTACCTACCCCGGCCGGCGGGTCCTCCTTTCGTGCAGAGGGCTGCGGGGGAAGGTGCTCGCCAGAGAGGATCTCTCTCTCTCTCTCTCCCCGCAAGATCAACGTCTGCGCTGCTGCTGATCAGGAGGAGGCTGAAGCCGGTTCCTCCTGCTTGCTGAGAGGTGAGGAAGCCACGGTTTTGCAGAGCTAGCAAAGTGCTGCTCGCCCGGGTGAGATTTGGGAACAAGAGGCAAGAGGAGGCATGCACTCACCCGTGGCTCGCTTTCCCGACTGCCCAGCCCTCATGACTCTGGCACGGCCCTGGTGGGATGAGCAGAGGGTCCGGTGGGGAGGCGCTTGCTGCCATGGTGAGAGCTCTGCTGCCGGGAAGGAGGGCCCACCTATCAGCTGCACTGGGCGCCCCAGGCTAAGCTTCCCAGCGCAGCTGACAGGTGGGCCCTCCATTCCGGCAGCAGAGCTCTCACCAAAGTACAACTAAGGGTGGTGGCTGTTTCCGCTGCAAGTGGCTCGGACCCACTGCTGCTGCTCCACAACCACCCGCCTGCCCGCCTGGCCTTTCTTTGAGGTGGAAGAGCTCGCTGGGCTCAAGGGACCAGCGCGTCAGAGGCGCACAGTGTAGGGAGGTCGGGAGGAACTGAAGAGGCCCCGGGAGATTCACCTCCCCACGTGGGGTTGGGCTGCCCTCTCGGGCAGGGGAGGCTTTGTTATAGTAGAGTGTCATTTTTAAAATAATTCGTTTTACCTTTGAAAGCAAAGGGAAGGCGACGACGGGAGTGTCTGAAGCCAAGTGTCTCCTCAGGGCTCCGGTTGCAGGGAAGAGCCCTGACTGGCCGCACGTGGCTGCACCAAACGCCGCGGCAGCAAGGGAGAAGGGAAAACAACGGTGGTGGAAGGTCTCCCAATATGAATTGTCCCACCAACGTAGGCAGCACCATATCCGGGCATGCAACAAAAGTACTTCCTAATGGCAAGCCCCCCCCCCCCGCCATTCCCCGCCCATTTCGCATGTTTAATATGTGCCTTAATTTGGGGGGAGGGGCTTAATTTGATTTTATGCCAATAAAACGTGGGACTTCCTATTGGTGGAGGCTGTATTGTTGGAGAAACACAGTATCTATATACATAAATATGTTTTCTTAAGTTTTCGCGGGTACTTACATGTATGGTATTCAGCTTTGTTTGGGTATTTTCCCACGTCATCATAGTTGTGCTTTTAAAGTTGTAGCAGCGTTTCCGCAGAATCTCATCTGCCACCTGCCGAAACATTGCTACAACTTTAAAAGCACAACTATATTGACGTGGGAAACTACCCAAACAAAGCTGAATACCATACATGTAAAGGCCCTGTCACACTGCCCAACGGATGCAAAACGTTAGTAAAAAGGACACAACAGACGAGAAAAATGTTCCATCCGTTGTTATCCGCTCTCAAAAGGGGCAAAAATTTGCATAACCAGAGCGGATAACACGGAAAGGAACGGACGCAGGGAGGACGCAGAGCAGATGGAAAGCGGATGCGGAACGGAAGCCAGCGGATGGGAGCGGATGGGAGCAGATGGCACATCCGCAGGGCTTCCGGGGGGCCTCCGCAAAGCGGACGCGGAACGGATGAAGCGGATGCACAGCGGATGCACAGCGGATGCACAGCAGATGAAGCGGATGCAGAGTGGAAGCCTAGCGGATGCACAGCGGAAGCCTAACGGATGCCTAGCGTTAATTGCGCATGTGGGCAGGATGCATTGCGTAAGCCCCGCGGATATAAGGGAAGCAGCTCGGAGCAGGTCACCATTCAGAGGAAAGACTTGCTGCCGGACGGATTGACAGCCTTGCCTGCCCTGCCTGCATGCCTGCCTGCAAGCCTTGCTGCAAGCCTTGCTGTCTGGCTGCCTGCCAGCCTTGCTGCCAGCCTCCCTGCCAGCCTTGCTGTCTGCCAGCCAGTCTGCCAGCCAGCCTTGCTGCCTGCCAGCCTTGGTTCATGCCTGCCTGCCAGCCTTGGTGCTTGCCTTCCTGCAAGCCTTGGTTCTTGCCTTCCTGCCAGCCTTGGTTCATGCCTGCCTGCCAGCCTTGGTGCCTGCCTGCCAGCCAGCCTTCCTGCCAGCCTTGGTGCCTGCCTGCTTGCCAGCCTTGGTGACAGCCTTCCTGCCAGCCTTGGTGCCTGCCTCCCTGCCAGCCTTCCTGCCAGCCTTGGTGCATGCCTGCCTGCCAGCCTTCCTGCCAGCCTTGGTTCCTGCCAGCCTCCCTGCCATCCAGCAACCCCACAACCATGGGGAAGAACAGAAATCCTCAGCCATCTGCTGCCAGCCCTGGCAAGAGGGACAGGGCCACCATCCCACCCCCTGGCCCTCACTCTGGTTCTGCTGGGGCTTCTGTAGCACGGGCTCGCTCTTCTGGGGCTGGAGCTTCTGCTGCTTCTGCTTCTGGAGGAGCTGATGATGCGGGGGATCAGACAAGCACTCCAGCACCAGCCACCTCCACAGCACCTGGACCCTTCACCCCTGAGACTGAACGACCAAGAGGAGTGCCAGAGACTCATTTTTGTTTTATAGCTTGTTGTTAATAAAGTCTATCTTTGATTCACACACTTGCTTCATTTCTTTTTTTTAATAAAGTCTTGGTGGAAACTTTTAGAAATGGTTTAAGCCTTTGTAGGCTTGAGGGATGGGTTAAGATAGCAATGGGATGGGCAGGGATACCTGTGGGATGTGTAATAGCTGTGGGATGGGTAAGGATAGCAGTGGGATTGGCAGGGATACCTTTGGGATGGGTAATAGCTGTGGGATAGATAAACCTCCAGTGCAAGCATAGTGGGACTGGATGGTCCACCCTCCCAGGTGCCACACCTATGGCCCTTTATTATCAATAATAATGTAATCAATCATCCACACATGTCAACATAAACACAACTCTTTATTAAATGCCCTGATCATTGTAGGCCCACCCAACATACATGGCCCAATCTCATCCGTGTGATGAGACAGGCTGAAGGAAGCATCCATTAAGCATCTATCATCCTGTCTTGCCACTCCACTGCTCCAGCTGGGGAGTTGCACCAGTGTTTCAGGAGGTTGCGCTGCTTCTTCCCTTCACGTGAGGCTCTGTTGGGGCCTTGCACATCCTGAGTGTCTATCAGGTTTTGCCCTTGCCTCCATTCCCCAGGCTCCATGTCCCCATTGCCTTGTTGGAGGTCCACGAGCCTGTTCTGCAAGACTGGGTAGCGGATGCGCATGAGATTGTGCAGGATGTAGCAAGCTTCGTTGATCCTCCTCACGGTCTCTGGGCGATGCTGCATGGTGGTGAGAAGTACCTGGAACCTGTTGGCCAGGATGCCAAAGGCGTTCTCCACCACCCGCCTTGCCCTGGACAGCCTGTAGTTGAAGATCCTCTCTTCACGGGTGAGGCATTTGGAGGTGTAGGGCTTCATGAGGTAGGTTGTGAGGGAGAAGGCGTCATCTCCCACGATGAAGTAGGGCACATCTTGCGTGTCGTTGGGCAGGGGGTCTGGATCTGGGAAGCCCACGATGAGGTTGCGTTCCAGCCCCTCCTTGAGGTCACTGGCGTTGTATACCTGGGCATCTGAAGATGAGCCGTTGCCTGAAGCATCGATGTACATGAACTTGTAGTCAGCATCGACCATGGCGAAGAGGATGATGCTGAAGAAGCCCTTGTAGTTGAAATAAGTGGACCCCGACTTGGCTGGAGCTTTGCAGGCCACGTGCTTGCCATCGATGGCTCCAATGGTGTGGGGGAAGTTCCACCTCTGATACCACTGCTCTGCAACTTTCTTCCATCCTTCTTCAGTGGTAGGGCACTGGAGGAGCTCCTCCATGTATTCTTCGATGATGGCCTGCACCACTTCTCTGACCACAATGCTGATGGTGTTGTGTGGCACCCTCCAGCCGTAGTGCATGCTCGTGTACGTGGTCCCTGAGGCCAGGTGGCGCAGAGTGAGTGCCACCTTGAGCCCAGGTTCCAGGCTGGGCCAGAAGTTGGTGTTTGCCTTGGTCAACCTGGGTGTCAGCCGCTGCACAACTTCGTCAAACATGGCTGGAGGCATCCTCATGAAGTTCTGGAATGCCCGAGTGTCTTCGTTCCTGAGCTCCACCATCAGCTTGTTGTACAGTCCGTACTCTGCTCTTCTGGCGATCCATCTTCGGACCCAGACGCTTCTTGGCCTCCTCCTTTTCTTCCCATAATAGAGTTCACAGAGCCTGTAGATGGCTTCGCACTGTTGCAGAAGGATGGTGGCTGCCAAAAGGACTTTGTTACGATCCACGGTGGACATGACTGGATGCTGTGGAAGAGCAAGAGTCAGATGAAGGCTGCAGAGGTCTGCACCGCAGGGCTGCTGGACTGAAAGTGAGATGCAGGTGAGTTGCTCCCCCTTTTTATAGGCAGTATAGGTTTTCCCCTAGGTGTCCCTTTGCATCCTCTAGGCATCCTCTAGACATCCTTAATATCCGAGATAGGTCCCCTCTGCGAACGTTTTTTCCATTTTAAATGCTTTGTTTCCGTTCTGCATCCGCTAGGCATCCATTCTGCGTCCGTTCCGCTTCCTCCCTGCGTCCGTTTACTGCTGGAGCGGATGGAGTTGCGCGGATGCGCAGCGCATGCCTAGCGGATATAGCGAATGCGTAACGGATGCAGAACGGATGCCTAGCGGATGCCTAGCGGATGCAGAATGGACGCATTGGATACATTTTCCGCTCAAAAGTTTTGAGCAGCTCAAAACTTTCTGAGCGGATAAAACGTCAGTAAACGGATGCTGGACGGATAGAGAGGAAGCAAAATGGAGGCAGTGAGTACAGAACGGATGCATCGTGTTAATCAACAGATGACAAGTGTTTTTCTCCGTTTTACATCCTCTTTCCATCCGTTGGTGCAATGTGACAGGGGCTTAAGTGCCTGTGAAAACTTAAGAAATTTATATTTAGGTTTCTTCGGATATTTTCCTACATCTTAATATTTGTGCTTTTATTATAGCAACATTTCAGCAGAATCTCATCTGCCATCCTCAGGCTTGTGTATTGGGTTCTTTTTAATCTTGTGTGTCAGGTTTAGTAGCCATTTTTTGTTTGGATTTGGTGCTGGCTTTCTGCTTTATTTGAATAGTTTTATCCTCATCTTGATTGGCTGGGAGTCTAGGTCTGTTTTTATTGGTCTTTGAGTTGCTGTGTTCTTGACTGGTTGGTAACATTGTGTTTTGTGCATTAGGGTTTCTTAGTGCAGCTTGGTTTCTTGTGAATGGCCAATAATTATTTATTGTATTATTATAAATCTCTATACCACAATCCAGGCAAGCACCTGGACACAAACAACCCCCTCCCAATACCTCCAGTCCAAACACGCACCAGCCAGCTACCCAAATAAAACCTAGCTTCCGAATAAATAATTATTGGCCATTCGCAAGACCAATAAAAACAGAATGGAATGGAAAAGTCCTAGTTTAAGCCCCCAAAAGCTGGCTAAAGTTGGGACTGATTGGATCTGTCAGAGAGTTAGTGCAAGCAATGGAGAACCATTTCTTCCAGGCCCCTTTATTCCCAAGCAGAACAAACCTGAGGCATTCCTTCCCAAGCAAAATGACAACCCAGCAATTCATAGTTCACATTTAAGAAGAGGTCCTGTAGCTCTTTTGAGAGAGGGTCCCTCATTTGCTACCTTGCTTGAGATAGCCAAAGGAAATAATCTGCAGGTGAGCCAAAGAATAAATTCAGCTGAATGTCCTGTTCTGATGGCCAGATGTGAGCATGAATGCATGATATATCTCTGGCCAGTTTGGATTGCAATGAAGTTAAAATATAATGAAATTGTAATGAAAAATGAAGCTTCCAGAGGCTATGGCTAGACTTCCAGGCTGTAGCACAGAAGCATTTATACCTTCACAGTAACAGAACTTGCAGTGTGCTGCCCTCACTGGAAAAGTTGGGATACGTGCAGAGCTACTGTATGCCTTGAAAATCACCCATGTTGAACTATGTAGCACAGTCAAACATGAGCACAAGAAATGTCTCATGACATTTGTATAATGTATGTGATAAAATGTTTTGTGCTACTGCTATAAAATATTTTGTAAAATTTGGATTTTGGACATGTCTATAAATTAGCCCTTGTTTTTAAAAGATCCTACAGTGCAGTGTTTTGCTCATTTAGTGGCTATAAAGAGAGAATTTTAGTAGTAGATAGAAAGGGAAAAACTATGATTGCATCCTGGTTTGTTTCTGTGGGGACTGCTGTGTAAAACTATATGGAAGTAAAACAGGGAAGGGTGCTGTGGATGAGGTGGGAAGACAGGTTTGGTTTTTGCACCAATCTGAATGAAACCATTGTTTCAGGGTGAGAAGAGAAGAAAAGTTTCTTGTAAAGTTGTCGTAGGACTCATCTACTGTCAATTTCACTTCCAGTCACCATTTGTTTGATGTATAATTTAATCAGGTAAACCTGGTCATAATAAGGGATGTTGCTTCTTTGCATTACAGACCCTTTTCTGTCAAACCCTCCATTGGGACTCTTGGAGTAAATGAAACCACACAATTCACTATTGACTTTTATCCAGAAAAAAGTGGCAACCACTGTAAAGGCCTTGTTATACATTATGATACAGGTGAGAACAGGGAAATCATATTTTTTTTCATTTATGTAATCCTGAGATTTCAGAGACTTTGGATCCTAGCAGTGCATCCTACATTTATTCCTTTTTTAGTGCATAATACTAAAATGACCAATGATTAACTTGCATTGCTGAACGAGATTTTCCTTGCAGCTGATGATACTGTAGATAAGCCACTCCCTATGAAAGAGAAACCCTACCATCTATTCTGAGAACTGTTAGGGAGGAGATGTCTTCACCCTCTTCCTCTTACACAATATACCAGCACTGAGCTGCCTCTTATTCCTCTGGAATGCACCCTTTTCCTCTGGGAAATTCAGAGTACAGGTAGTCCTTGATTTATGACCATTTTGTTTAGTGACTGTTCAAAGTTACAACAGCACTGAAAAAATGACTTATGACATTGTCAACTGTCCCACCAGTGAACCCAAAATAAGGAAACATTCTTGGGAGTTTTGAATTTCCCAAAGTAAAACTTTCTGAGATACACCATTTTGGTACTGAAGAATCAAAACCAGCTGTGGTTTCCCACGCAAATGCTTGCTTAGTAAAACAACAGCTTCCTTTCTCCCCACCCTTGAGATGTTCTTGTGTTATGGGAAGAGTCCATCTCTTTCTCAAGTACCTGCAGGGGTGATCTTGATGGTTGCCAGGCTCTCACACACACATTCTTAGGATTGTATTTCCCCCTTTCCTCCCCCAGTTCATTGGGAGTTGAAAAGGTTTGAAAAAGGCAAAGCAGTTGAATTTTGATGGACTGCTTTTCACACTTACGACCATTGCTGTATCCCCCTGATCATGTGGTCAAAGTTCAGATGCTTTGCAACTGACTCATAGTTATGATGGTTGTACCATCCTGGGGTCATGCGATCCCCTTTTGTGACCTTCTGACAAGCAAAGTCAATGGGGGAGCCAGATTCATTTAACAATTATGTTACTAATTTAACAACTGCAATGACTGGGGCAAAAAAGTTTGTAAATGGGGCAAAACTAACTTCACAAGTGTCCTGCTTAGCAGTGAAAATTTTGGGCTCAATTGTGGTTGTAAGTTGAGGAGTACCTGCACTACATTCCTTCACTTCAAGAGAGTCCTTTAGTTACTTAGGGTTTCTCCCAGAGCAGGGATGTCAAACTCGTGATGACCTGTTGTCGTGACATGATGTATCTCAATTTTTTCTTCTTTTTACTAAACTGGGAGGGGGGCAGCACGTGACACACCCAGTCCATGGGCTGCGAGTTTGACATCCCTGTCCCAGAGTAATGCATATTTTGCTCTTGTTTGATCTTGGATGGGGTTTCTGGGAAGGGTAACAAAGGGGTTGAATTGCCTCCATTTCTATATAATGTGTTTGACAGTGGATTTTGGAAATAGTTTGGTGATCTTTTCAAGTTTCATGAGCAACAACAACTGTTTTTCAAAATCTCAAAAATTTTGCTTTTTTTGATCAATGACACATTGCTATATTCCTGTGTTGTGTGAAGATCAGACTTTGATAATCCATATTCAGAATGCTGTTCTTAATCAGAATCTCCCACACTCACATCTGATTATCACCCCATTGATTAAAACAACTGGCACTAATTTCCCCTTCAAATGAACTGAAAATCCTAGAATAGGGGTGTCAAACTAGTGACTCACACCCACCCCAGCTCCACAAAGGGGAAAAATGTTGGGAAATGTCACAGGACAGCAATGTGATGCTGCAAGTTTCACAAAACTGTCCTAGAGGTTCACTTACTTACACAAGCATAATGTTTTTGACTTATTTAATTAAATTCTATATTTATTTTTAGGATGTGTGCGTGAATATTTTCAGTCATATTTGTGCAGAAATATTAAAAATTCAAAAGGTTTCACAAATTTGGTTGCCCTAACAAACATTTAAAGAATATGGTTCTTTGCTTGAATTACTATAAAATAAAATAATGTTTTATGAAATTAAATCAAATGCTTTTTACAAAAGATAGACACAGCTAACATAGTTGATTTAAAAATTTTCTGACCTTCCAAGGAGAAGACATTCATGTCAATTTATATGGAGCGGCTACAGATGTCAATGTGAGATTGGATAAGAATTCCTTGACAATCGAGAAGACTTATATCACTTTAGCCAACCAGAGATCTGTAGTCATACACAATCGGAGTGATATCATTGCACATTTTCAGTGGAAAGCATTTGCAACACATGAAAAGGAAGAAGAGAAAAAACAGATGTAAGTTTGGAATGAGACCTTTTTTTTGAGTAATGGACCAGGAGTACATTTTTTTGCACACTAAACTATTTCTTAAATGTGTTGCAAATTTTGCAACACATAACGGTTTATAATAATATAATTTTTATGTTTTATTTTTATCCAATTGCAGAATTCTATATTTCTCCCTATTTTATTCCATCATATTCATTTCAACACTCTACTCACTTTCAGCCTGTTGGTTGAAAATTTTCTTTGTTTAGAAGCAGCTTTGTTTTTTTCCTGCAGATAATGTCTGAATAATTACTAGCCTTAAAAATATGACAAAAAAGTAAATCATTTTATAGAGAGCCAGACATTTTTATCTTGATATTCTAAAATGTCACTAAAGAATAATTCTTCACAAATATTGGGGGAAAAATAATCCAGAAAGGCGTTTTCAAAGGCAACACATCATTGTTTAAGTTTACATTTTTTTTAGTTTCACACTTTGGAGGCTGATGATTGTTTCAGTGAGGGCAGGATCCTAAGCAGATGTGTTCCTGCAAGGGAAAAGAGTGCTCAAAGATCACAAAGAATGATTTGGTGATCATTTCTGCTAATTCCTGGCCATGGAGTCTTGAATTTGTTTAAATTAGCTAAGTATGGTCTGTGATTATAATAAAGATTGATTGATTGAGAATCATAGAATCAAAATCATAGACAGAAGAGACTTAATCTAGACCAGGGCTGTCAAACTCCTGGCCTATGGGCCAGATGCATCATGCGCTGGCCACTCCCATGCTTGGTTTAGTGAAGGGGGGGAAGTCCCAAAAGGTCACATGATACCACCGTGATGATGTGAGTTTGACACCCTTGATCTAGACTAACATCTTGTTTAGGGCAGGAATTCTCATAACCTCATTTTTTTTCTTGTGTGGGGTTTTGTTTGTATGCAATTCTGCCCACCCTACTTCCTTATATGAGAGCTCTTTTAGTCTAATGGCTAAGGTGCTGGACTAGAGAAGAGACATCTGAATCCTGACTCTTTTAGGCTTGGCAACCGACTGAGTTGGCCTCAGGAGAAAAATTTCATGGATTTGTCCCCAGGCCTGCCAGGAGCCAAGGTACAAACAAAACTCCATGCAGAACTCATTTCACAGAATTTCCCATTCTTCCTGGACAGGTTCCTCCTGTAGAATTTCAGGTCAATGGAAACACATACCAGTTGATCAAACTCTGCTATCCTATGGTCACTTCCTCACAGGTCCTGTCCTTTTCAGTTATCACACCTTTGAATATTATGAATGCGATGATCCTCATGGTGTCTGTCCCCTTTGCTTCTTAACTAAGCATTCTTTGGAGTCTGTTACAAAATACAACATTTTATCTCTTTCTTCGGGGGGCTCTAGGATGTGTCAAACCCTGCAGGCTGAACAAAACAGTGTGCTTGATCAGCTTCTGGTGGAATGTAACATGAATCCAGCACTTCGTGAGCATCTCTCTATTGTCACCCGTACCTTTGAGAACCGACGGGCAACTGTCCATGAAGATGTCATGTTCTTCAACAATAAAGTCTTTTTCATTGAGCCTCTGGTAAGAAATTCCGTAGGACAGGGGAGTGGGGGGTAAGCAAGGGAATAGGTTGGTAGAATTTTTTAAAGTGCTTTAGATGGCTTTTATGTAGAACAGAGCCTTTTATGTAGAACAGAGCCTTTTATGTAGAACAGAGCCATTAGTGACCTGAAGGCTCAGATGTGAAACTTGAAGGAGAGGCATTCCTTCAAATGCCCAGGGGTGTATGTGTGATATGTCAAACACCAGCAAAATCAGGAGAGTCAGGCAGTTCAAATGTGTATAAAGATTTATTGAAAGCTTAAGCTCTTTACAAGAATCTGAACTACTAATGGTTAAGTGAAATTAGCAGGAGTTAAGAATAGAAAGGAATTCAACGTGGGCTGGACTTAGATCTATTGTAGGCACACAGGGACTCATGACTGATGATGCATTTGACCCCTCCTTCAGGCTTAGCCTGGTCATCTCCTACAGGTCATCTCCTACAGGCCCTTTTAATTTAATAAACACCTGTTTGAAGCTCTTTATCAGAGCTTAAGCAGGACAATAGATTGGATAGACTGAGATTTGTTCCCAACAAGCAAAAATAATGGTGTCTGTCATACTTACCTTGGTTTAGAAGGGGTTTAAGCTTACTTAAAGTAACATACTAAGAGCTTCAGGGTGTTTTTTGATCCATTGTTGCAGTTGGGAGTCCAAATTATTTGTGGCACATGATCTTTTAACCAGCTTAGGTCTGATGATGCCCTGTAACCCTGAATGAACAGAGAGAGCATTGGGATGGCCCTTATCCTTTTCAATTAATTAAAGGCTGTTTTTGATGGGCTAGCTAGATTGCTGACAATAGCTGGCAAAGACTGTTACATTTTGCCAATACCCTGCTGCAGCTTTTATTCTTAACATTATATTTTGTTAGTTTTTAAATTCTTGATGTGTTTCTGTACTAATAGCACTTAATGGGTAAGTCTACTTATCCATTGAGTGTTATTAAAAGTATTATCTATAACATAGAAATCCAGGTTCATTGTGTTGGTCTGATTGTCTTGCTTGTAAATTGTAGAGCCACAGATTTCAACAATAAAAGTTTAAAAATAAATAAAAAACATCAGTAAACAAAATTATTTATCCTAAAATGAGGACTAATAGACTGAGAAACAGTTTCTTTTCAAAGGCAATAATTGTCTTGAATCAAACAGTACATTTGTGATTTAGTTCTATGTATAAAGTGGCATTTTTAAACGATCTAATTTAATATATGTTTTAAATAGGTTTTAGATTATTATTATTATTATTATTATTATTATTATTATTATTATTATTAT
>BLBF01000045.1:24890179-24978117 GCA_015471245.1 Laticauda colubrina | reverse complement strand
ATTATTATTATTATTATTATTATTATTATTATTATTATTATTATTATTATTATTATTTTACTTTTTAAATACTGTGTAGAATGATTGTGATGTGGTATTTGGGGCACTGTGCTGGAGTAGCTTTCAAATTTCATTGTATTTTGAATGCAATGACAATAAAGGTATTCTATTCTAAAATTATTTCATAAAGCCTTAGAAAGTGTTATGATTATGTAGTTTTGATTTTCCAAGAGCACTTCAATCTTTGCAACAAAGGCAAGATATGTTAAAAAAAATCCAGTCTGGAGTTTATTATATGCTTGGCCCCAAAGTTCAGGGCTCCTTTCATAGGATTAAGATTGTGATGTTTAATGTTAAGGAAATAGTGTTCACAAATAACAGCATTCAGGAGTGTGGCCCTGGCAGTCTCATCTTCATCTTAACCAGGTATTTTAGTCTTTGTGGTAAGAGGATTTTTTATTATTATCCATAAGAGGTATTGTATGTCTTGGGGTTAGAGTTATCTAACCCCAAGAGTTATCATTTTATTTTCTTTGAATGTTTTCCTTTTCTCTCAAGGCTGAGATTCATAAATGGTTGTAGAGGGGCCACACACCAGCATCATAGGACTGGTTCACTGCCCTGGACATCGAGGTAATGGGCATCCAAAAACCCAAAAAGCCGATCGAGAAGTGTTATACCAACAATAGGCTGATGTATTCAGCACTGAGCTGGGACAATACAAAGGGGCACCCATTTCACTCAACCTCAATCCAGCAGTAACACCAATCTGATTAAAACCATGCAGGGTTCCCTTTGCATTGAAGCCTAAAATTGATGCAGAACTAGACAAGCTGGTACAGCAGGGAATACTCAATCTATGAACTGTACCCATTGGGAGACTCTTATAGTGACTCCAGTTAAGTCTAAGAAGGATGTTTGCATCTGTGCAGACTACAAGTGCACCATAAACAAGGCACTACAGCAGCATGCTTACTGTGATGACATGGGCGTGGCACAAAGTCAAAACAGTCAACGTATTCTGCCACTGCGCCTCATGAATCCTGACTGGAAAGTCCACAGGGCCCTCAGTGGCTGTGAACTACTCCAACGGGATCACCATCCGAGGCAGGATTTTGTCCTCCCTTCGGGTATACTCAGACTTCTGGGATAATGCATCAGTACGCTGATTCCGCCCACTTGGAACATAGGTCACCCAGAAATCAAATCAGGTGAAACACAGTGACTATTACATCTGAAGCTGGGTCAGTGTTTGGGCTGTACGTAAGTGTTCCAGGTTGCAATGGTCCATCCGAACCTCGATCTGGTGGCGAGCCCCCTCCAGATGGTGCCATGTCTCAAAAGTGACCTTAACCACCAATAGCTCCTTGTCCCATATTATATAATTGTGTACTGGAGCCGACAGCTTCTGACAATAATAGGAGCACGGGAACAAGGTGCCTGTGGTGGCATAGGCCTGGAGGAACACCACCCCAACGGCCACATCAGTGTTATCCGTTTCCACCGCGAACGGCTGGAATGGATCAGGATGTTTGAGGATGGGCTTGGAGGCTTTCTGCTCCTCAGCATCTGCACTTGGAAGAGGATGAGAGCAGATGCCAAGAACAATGTTTCATCGGGCCATGTTTCATGCCAAGTCTGCTCCTGGAGTGCTGGCTGGCTTGTTCTAGCCTCTCTGCTTCCTTGGTGATTGGGGAATGGGCTTCCATGGATTTTATTACAGATACTCCTTGGGTTTCAACCATTGGTTCAGTGACCATTCAAAGTTATGGTGCTAAATGAATGGTACTTGTGATGGGTTCCCTTAGTTCTGGCTGCCACAGTGTTCCTGCAATCAGGTGATCATGGTTTCTGAATTTTGCTTAATGGTCCATGCAGCCCTTGTTTAATGATGGCAACCAAGACAGCCAGAATTCCTATTGCTAAATGATGTGGCCATGTGCCAACACATTTTCTAATTGCATTGGAATCCAGTCTTTTTTCCAGTGGATCACGAATTGTGCTTCAGGTCTTCCTCCCCTGCTTTTAACAATCTAAAACTCCCAGCAAAGCCCTGAAAGTTGCCCTTCATTCCAGGAAAAAGAGGGCTTTCCCGAACAGGTGAGAGGGCAGCAGAAAGGCTGCCAAGTTGCTGTTTCAATTAAGCTATATGGTTTTATTGTTTGGAAATATACAGTATATATTTATGGTTTCTAATTCAGATACATGGTTGCGCAGAATGGTTTTTGAGTATAGAAAGCGAACCTGCAGAGCAACAGAAACAAAAGCCTTTGTTTGAGTAAGACTGTTCTCACATTCTTTTCAGACCTTATCTAAGTCCAAGAAAAAGCAGGAAGATTCAGTTGTGCTCTTTGCTGCATCATTTAATTTAAAAAGTTTCTTTTGGCCTTTTTTCAGTCCCTTTTGTCACCCAGAATAATACTGGTAGCAATTGTAAGTGTCTGTTCTGGAATTTTAGAAAACAGAGCTGAAAGACAGACTTTCTTGAGCTTTCATATTCATTGTCTTTATTCTACCTTTCTTTAGGAGGGAGATGTTTGGCCCAATTCTACAACTGAAATCAGTGTGATGTTCAGGCCACAAGAAGCTGGGATGTATCTTCAGACGGTCTACTGTGATATTACGGGTATAACCTTAAATACATATACCTATTTTAGGATACAGGTGATTTCAGTATCCCAGTCTTGTGAAAGCTGGTCCTGATATCCTGATCCTCAATTACAATAAACACAGGAATTTATTTCAGTCATAATTAAATAGAAGCCTATGGCAGGAGTTACAAATCTTGGTAACTTTAAGATTTGTGGACTCCCCGAGGAATTCTGGGAGTTGAAGTCCACAAGTGTTAAAATTGCCAAAGTTGGTGACTTCTGGCCTATGGAATAGGATGACATATGTCATCTGCTCTTCTGGACAAAAGAAAAGCAGCAGCTCTGACCATTTTTAATTCTCCTTTGTTGAGAATCAAGCTGTCTTGTATGTAAAGCCTCTTTACTTTTTTTTAGCAACCATTAAAGCTGGTAACATCCCTTTTTATAGATCAATTTCATTTGAGATGCACAAGTCTTTCCAAGATGGAAGCCTTAACAGATTGTCTCTATGGGTTTCCAAAGATCCATTAAAAGTCTGTTCTATTATGCCATTGTGAATGCTATCAGTTGCCATACATCATATCATACTGCCATTTGCCTAGCTGCAATTTGAGCAATAGGTACTAGACGCTGTACCAGTGATGGTATTCTACCGGTTCGGCCCATTCTGGCATACCGGTAGTGCTGAAGATCAGCCGAGACCAAACCAGTTTTCTCTGAGGAGCTGCTATTGGGCCTACCCACCTGCCCGAGCTCCCATACTGACCTTGATTCCCTGCTTTTGGAGTGCAGCTGCTTTGCGCTGCACAGCAGATTGCCGCGCATCAGCTGCTGAAGTGACAGAGTGCAAGATTGCAGGAGGTGAGTCGGAAAGCCTGTGCGCCTGCGCAGAGTGTGTCTTTGGCACATGTGCTTGCACAAGCTGCGTGCGTGCACACAAAGGGCATCCACCAAGCTACGCCCACCGCACCGGTGGTAAATTATTTTGAAACTCACCACTGCACTGCACCTTTAAAACCACCCATTTGGTTTTGGTATGTGAGCTTAGTCTTGCCCCAACAATCTTCTGGAAAGCTCTTCAAACATGGTTACAGGTGTGGGTGTCAATTGAGGGTCTTGATTATGAGATGGCTCAGGTGTGAGTCATCTGTGAGAATCTTGTGATAGGTTTTTTGATAAGGAGGTTTCATCAGGTCAGGATCATTGGGAGATGAACTGCTGGTGGGGGGAATGTGTCTGTTGGTGGCATTGCTTGTGGAGTTCCAGGCTTCAAAGAACTCATGAGCGTGATGGGTGGTAGTGTGGCCAATGCTTTTTGTGTTGCTCCAATCAAACTGGTGCTGTTTGATGTCGGGGTGGTTAGAGATTAAGGATTTGGGATCATGACATTTGACTGCCAGCCAGTCTTCGTGGATCCTGATTTTTCACTGACGTGATGTTTGTCCCATGAAGAATTGATTACAGTTGATTTTGTAGATTACATTGTTTCTTTCATCCTTCTATATTTGTCTTTGGTTCTGGATGATTTCTGGCATAGTGTGGCTGTGGGTTTGTGAGCTATTGTTTTTCCTAAGGATTGGAGGATTCCGGCTGTCATGTAAAATTCATAAAAAGGAAAAAAAGAAAAATGGTGAAAGTAAAATAAAATAAAAAAAATACTGTTTTTGTTGAAAAATCCTTGCTATGTTAGCCAGATATGGAAGATAGACTCATACAGGGAACTTGGAGCTCTTCTAGTCCAACCCTCTGGTTCCATACTAGTCAAATGGCTGTCCTGTCTATTCTTGAAAATCTCCAGCAATCAAGCCCCAACAATAACTTGTAACTATCCTTATCCCTATTACAAGTACGGTACATACATAGTTCTGAAATTATTTTAGCATGAAATTGGAAGTCCTAATATTAAAACAAAAGTTCAAGATTTCTAATGAGACACCCTTACGTGAATAAGCTTTAATTAAAACCTGAAATTTTACTTTGACTGACTTGAATTAATCACTACCGATTGGAAAACCGTAGGCAGCTTTTAGAGCTAGGTGAGCTGTAGTGGCCAGTTAGATGCCTCTGCGAGAGGCTTTGCAAGCAGAGGCAGCACAGTGGTGGAATTGCCAGCCAGGAGATGGTTCTGGCTGACAAAAATGTTCTCTAGAGGAAGCAAAATTTGCTCCCTTGTACTCTGGAAAAGCTGCTTCTCACAAGGAGACAACAGGAATTTAGTTTCTTTTTTCCAATGTGGTCGGACAGGCTCAGGAGAAAATCCCATTTGTCCCCTATTGAGTTGCTATCTCGACTCCCACTGGTTATCCAGAATAATTGCATTGACAAGTTCCTAAGCAAAGTTCCCACCAGAGTTTGAAAACTTACCCACCCTCATTCCCAAAGGCACTGATTGCTGCTCATGCTCAACTTCCTATCACCTCAGAAGAAGCCTTCACTAATCAGTTCAGGTAAAAAGGGCTGAAACTCAGATGTGAACATGCTAGTCCATGTACGACATGCCTTATGATGAATAAATGAATAAATAGCAGAATTCCAAGGCAAGAGAGTGATGTGTGGCAAAGCTCAGTGCCTCCACTTTCTGATCTTGTTTGTTCTATCAAATATTGTTTAAAGAATTGTGCCACCATTAATTTCCTGAAGATGAGTATCATTTTTACAGGCCGAGAAACCAGGCTCCCTTTACGTATCAAGGGGGAGGCAATAGGCCCCAAGCTACTTTTCAACTTTGATCAGCTGGACGTTGGGAAAATTTTTGTGGGATCATCTCACAGTTATGAGGTAAGTTCAGTTGTTACAGTGGGGTCCTTGGTACTCTCTGAGCTTGGTTGTTTGCTTGCAGATGTTTCTTTACCTGATTAGATAACATCAGCAATGCTAGGGATTGTGGGGTTCACTCGCTCATTGTATATACCGTAATAGCTTGTCTTGCCAGTGCTGGATGAGGGTATTGTTTTCTGTTTGACTGGTATTAATCCCTGCTTTTCTGGATATTGGTTTCTTGTTTCCTTCCTTGCGTTTTATTGCCCATTTTGAATGTTGTGTAAATATGGTTTGTCTTTCTTTGTGTCTGTAGAGGCTGATTTGTCTGAATGCCATGCTTCTGGGAATTCCCTAGAGTTTTTAGATTTAGCTTGGTCTAGGACAGGGGTGTCAAAACTCAAGGCCCGCGGGCTGGATGCAGCCCATGGGGTGCTTAGATCTGGCCCATGGGCCCACTCTGGAAACAGCAAAGGACTGGCCCACGGTACCTCTGCCAGTGAAAATGGAGTTTGGGGAGGCTGTGCGTAGTCTCCCCAAACTCCATTTTCCCTGGCAGAGGGCTGCAGGAGGCTGTTGTAGCCAAAACTAGAGCCCAGGTGTGCCATCATAGCCGAAAATGTGTGATGTCGATCTAGCTGAGCTCTTCCCCCCCCCGGCCATGCCTGACCCCCCCCCCCCCCCGAGGTCAAATACAACACCTCTGTTCTAGGATCAATAAGATTCTCTTTCTTCTTACAATGTGTTCATCAAGTTTGTAGAGGAAATTCAGGAAATTTAAATGAAAAATTAGTAGAAGAATAGTAGTTATTTCCCTTTTAAAGTGCTGAGTTCTTTCTTCCTGTCTATCTTTCACTTTTTTCACGCCTTTCCTCACTATTGAGTTTAAGTATTATTTGCCCATCTTTAAACCAACCAATAGTTATTATAAAATTGACTGCCTTCATTGTCCTTCCTCCTTAGATCTGTGCTGAGTCATTGCTAGATGCTCTTGCCTTGCTTGTGAATCTGTCAGTAGATTCCTTTATCTAATTGCTTATCAAGATTAGATCCTGTCTCAATTTAAGTGGCTCAGCGGAACAAGCAGTCCTCGCTTGTATCCATAATTCTGCTCAAAATTTATATTGCTAAGCAATGTGATTGTGAAGTGAGTTGTACTCCATTTTACATCTTTTTTGCCCTGGTTGTTAAGCAAAGCACTATAGTTGTTAAGCAAATTGTGTGGTCGGTAAATGAATCAAATGTTTCACCATTGATTTTGCTTGTCAGAAGCCCCTAGGAAGGTTGCAAATGACTGCCCCAACGGATATTGCAACCATTGCAAAAAAAGGCCAGTTGCCAAGCACCCAAAGTTCAATCACATGATTGTGAGGATGCTACCACAGTCATAAGTATGAGGACGGGTCATAAGTAACTTTTTTCAGTGTTGTCATAACTTTGAACAGTCATGAAAGGAATGGTTGTAAGTTGAGGACTTCCTTATACACTGTGTGCACAATTATTAGGCAAGCTGTATTTTGGAGGATTAATTTTATTATTGAACAACTATAGTGCTCTCGGTCAATCCAAAATGTTAATAAATCTCAAACCTGAATATTTAACAAAGTAAAAGTGAGGTTATGGATTTGTTAGGAGAATATCTATAAGTGCACAATTATTGGGCAACTATTAGTGTGCAGAATTATAATGCAACTAAATAAAAAATGAAATTTTTCCCATTTTACTCATTTATTTTCATCTGTTAAAGAGAGAATAATAAACAAACAACTCAAAATTTACAAATAAACATTTCTGACAATTCAAAAAAAATCAATGACCAATATAGCCGCCCTTCTTTTCAATAACAGTCATAAGACTTCCATTCATTGTGTTTGTCAGTTTCTTGATCTATTGACGATTAACTTTTTGTGCAACAGCAACCACAGCCTCTCAGACACTGTTCAGAGATGTATACTGTTTTCCTTCACTGTAAATCTCCCCTTTAAGAAGGCCCCACAAGTTCTCAATAGGCTTTAGGGTTAATAGGGTAAAGTGAGGAAAGGGGCCATGTCATTATTTTTTCATCTTTAAGGCCTCTTTACTGGCTAGTCACCCAGTGGAGTACTGTTGAAAGGCTTGAAAATACTTTTCTCTGAGGGTTCAAATTTTCCCGCTGGGAGAGCTCTGGTGCAAGGATACAGACAACTGCTCGAAAGCCGGAATCTTTTATTCCCAGGAAGGCTAGAAGCATGACTGCATTCCCGGAGCTAGCTAGCTTTTGAATGATAAGTTCCCAATTTTATACCTTTTTCCCTCCCTTTGTGTATAAGGTTTTGACACTAACATCCTGTCAGTTTGTTTTTCTTTCTGCCAAAAGGCAACCATAAGGAGGTGCGAAAGGGGCAGCTTCCTGTAATACCGTTTTTTTTTCTCTGATCTCTTTTAGTTTTTTATGGCTTTTTGTAATCTTCTATCTGTAGTTCCTGCCTTTTGGCTGGTTTAGTATGTTGTGGCTTTTGTCTTGGGGCATGTTTATTAGATTTCTTTTCCTATGCAAGCCTGTTCCATGGCTGGCCTGATGTTCACTTTCTACAGTACTTCAATGCATGCAATGGAGCATAAAAACCAGGGTCTTCTTGAAAGATGAAGACTTTTTCCGATATCCTATTCCTTCCTTCCTGCTTGAAGAAAGTCTCTGTTAGGCTACAGAACTTTTCCTATTCAATCAACTAGAATGAACTTCTGAAAACGTATCAAAAGGAATCCTTTATTGAGATGAGACAATTCATGTAGGGGTTTAAAAGCAGCGTCTAAGGTCTCTCAGGCATGCAGAGATAGATAAGGGAGTTTAAAACCCCTCCCCTTATTTTGATGTGTATTTAGTAAAACATGTTAATTCCCCCACCCCCTTTTTAGAATTATCTTTTCCAAGGTTTCCCAGGACACATCTCATTGTGGAATTTTTATGTTCTCTTCATCTCCTGGCTGTCTCTCTCAGAGGTGATAGGTTCCGGCCATCTGGGATTCATCCCTCCATTGTATCATGTGTAGGTTATACAAATTCGATATAAGATTAAATATATTCAGGTTACATCAAGAAGGATTTCTTTATCAGTCTCCCCCCCCCTTTTTTTTTCTTCTTCCATTGAATAAATGATACAGATACATGGATCTGACATCCTGCCCTCCTTAAAAAAAAGATAGGTCTACCTGGAAAAAACAAAAATCATGCGTTACGTTTGCAATTTAGGATGGTTTATCAGGGTATTTTAGGTGGAACTTTCGTAGTAATGTGGATGCTTGTACATGTCATTTGGCTACCCACTCATTTTCTGAGGAAGGAAGGTGTTTCCAAGCTATTAAATATTGTGTGGATCCACTGTGAGTGCGCGAATCAAGGATATCTTTAATTTCAAAATGTTGTTCCCCATGTACCATGATTGGAGTTAGAGATGAGGGAAGGGCGGGTGTCTGAGGTTTGAAGTGATCTCCGGTTTGAGCAAGCTACAGTGAAATACTGGATGAATCTGCCTAAGTGTTTTGGGAAGTCGAAGCTCTACCGTCATGGGGTTAATAATTCTGGAGATGGGGAATGGGCCAATGAATTTTGGCCCTAGTTTCTTAGAGGGTTGTAATGATTTTAAGAATTTTGTGGACAAATATACACGGTCCCCAATCTTGAAAGGTTTAGGATCGCAGCGTTTTTTGTCTGCTTGAGCTTTAAAAACTGCTCTAGCTTCCTGTAAAGATAATCTTATCACTGGCCACATGGCTTGTAAGTTATTGATCCACTCCTTAAGGGAGGGGATTTCAGGTTCTTTGATGGGTAGTTCTGGCATGGGGTTGAATTCTTGGCCTGTGGCTACCTGAAATGGACTGGGTTATTGTTTGCTACCTCTGCAAAAGTAAGAAGGTCAGTCCAATTGTCCTGTTGGTAATTAATAAAGCATCTTAAATATTGTTCTAATACGTTGTTAATTCTCTCTGTCGATCCATCCATCTGGGGGTGACTTGATGACAACAACCCCTGGGTGGAGCCTAATAGGTTTAAAAACACCTATCAAAATTTGGATGTGAACTCAACACCCCTATCTGAGAAAATCCTTTGGGGAGCTCCACGAAGGCGATAAATACATATTAGAAACATCTTTGCCAATGCCTTGGCAGTTGGATTCTTTTGGCATGGAATAAAGTGGACCTGTTTGGAAAAAAGATCAGTTACAACCCAAATGACAGTATTTCCAGCATTTTCGGGAAGCTCTGCTATAAAGTCCATAGAAATCTCTTTCCAGGGTGCAGAAGGGTCTGCTACTGTCTGTAAAAGTCCAGGAGAGAGTTTGCAGCAGCACAGGTGGGGCAGCTCACAATATAATTTTCAATGTCCTTTTTGAGTGATGGCCACCAAAATTGTCTTTTGATGAGGTGCAGGGTTTTTACAAACCAAAAGTGTCCTGCTATTTTGGAATCATGGCAGCGTTTCATGAGATCCATGCTCTGGCTTGCAGGGACATAAAGTTTGTTTTCTACCCAGGCCAGTCCATCTTTGAGTAAACAAGTGTTTTCGTTAGTCTGGAGCCAGTCGTCTTATAGTAGTGCCTCCTTAAATATTGATGTCGTTGTGTCTTCAGTCAGTGATGATTTTTTTTTCTCTTGTGCCTGAGTGATTACTTTGGCTGCGAGTTGGGTCGGTTGAATCATTGGTTTTATAGCCTCAATCTTTTTGCTGTTATATTGGTGTTTACTGGATAGTGCATCTGCTAAAAAGTTCTTTCTCCCAGGAAAATATTTGTAAGTGAAATTAAACCGTTTAAAATATTGAGCCCACCTTGCTTGTTTTTTTGGAGAGTTTCTGTGGATTTCTCAGGGCTTCCAGACTTTTGTGATTCAGTCCATACTTCAAAGGGGATTTGGTTTCCTTCCAGGAAATGTCTCCATGTGAGCATTGCCCACTGCACAGCATATGCCTCTTTCTCCCATATGACCCATATTTGCTCGGTTTCTATCAGCTTCTTGGATGTATAAGTGCATGGTTATAATTGTCCATTTCCATTCTTTTGGAGGAGGACTGCTCCAACTGCAACATCACTAGTGTCTGCTTGGATGACAAAAGGTTGTTCAGGATCTGGGCGCTTAAGGACCGGTTCTGCTGAGAATAGATGTTTGAGTTTCTCAAATGCCGCTTGGCATTCCATTGTCCAGATAAGGGGTTGCCTTGGTTTGGATTTCTCCCCCTTCCCTTCGTTTTTAGCAAGTCTGTGATAGGGAGGGCAATGTTTGCAAAAGCTGGAATGAACTGGTGATAAAAGTTTGCAAACCCCAGGAAGCTTTGCAGTTGCTTGCATGTATGAGGTGGGTCCCAGTCCATGACAGCTTTTACTTTCTGTGGGTCCATCTCTATTCCCTCGTGGGATATTCTATACCCCAAGTAGTCAATTTTTCTTGGTGGAATTCGCATTTAGAGAGTTTTGCATATAGTTTAGCACCTGAGAGTTTTGTGAGGACTGCACGGAGTAGCTTGATGTTGTCTTCCATTGTTTCCGTGTAGATTAAAATAACATCAAGATACACTAGAACCCCTTTATATAAAAAATCATGAAGGGTTTCATTGATCAATTGCATAAACATGGCAGGTGCTCCTTGCAGTTCAAAAAGGAGCACTTTAAATTGGTAGCATCCCAATGGGGTGTTAAAAGTTGTCTTCCACTCATCCCCTTCCTTTATTCTGATGCAGTACTATGCCTCTCGTAGGTCTAACTTTGAAAAAAAAATTCCTTTCGAGAGGTGAGCTAACATGTCCTTCATGAGGAGGAGTGGATACATATTCTCTATGCCAATCACATTTAATTTTTTGTAATTAACACACAAACTTATGGAGCCATCTTTCTTTTCGTGGAATAACACTGGGGCAGCTATTTTTGGACGGGTGGGTTCGATGAAGCCCCTTTTAAAATTTTATTGATAAATGCTCTGAGTTCTTTTAGTTCTCTAGGAGACATGCAGTATATTTGTGGTTTTGGGAGTTTAGCCCCTGGTAGGATTTCGATAGCGCAGTCTGTGGCACGATGGGGTGGGAGTTCATCACAAGCTTCCTCGTTAAGTGCTTGGGCTAGATCCTGGTACTCGTTGGGGATGTGAATGGGTTCAGCCGACTGTCCAGTCATGGCTGACTCTCTGTTCTCTGTTCCTTTCTTTATCCTTCCCTCTGAGCTATTTGCAAATAATACGTCTCTCTGGAATTGTACGGTTCCTCTCCTCCAATTTATTTTTGGATTCCATTTCCGCAGCCATATGAGATCTAGGACAAATGGCTCTTCCATTCCTGGGGCTACAATGAATGTGAGCATCTCACTAAGGTTCCCTAGTCTTATTTTCAATGGTTCTGTGGTAAACCTAGCTAGCTCCCCCCCCCCTTCGCTATAGTTCCATCTAATTGGCAGAAAGCGATGGGATCCATTTCTTTCAGTTGGATTCTCAATTTCTCTGTAAGGGAGGGGTTTATTAGGCATCGGGTGCATCCCGAATCCATCAATGCTGCAACTTCCTCCCCCTTCCCCCGGCTGTTGATAAACATTTTTAGGAGTAGAGTGATTGGTTCAATTGGGTTGCTTACTAGCGGGTTGTCTTCCGGATTGCTTTCGAACTGGCTCAGGTCCCCTCGGAGTGTTGGGGATTCTTCCTCTGGGTTGGGGGGGGAGATCGGAATCCCACAGCTACTCAGCTTCTCAGGCCAGTCTCCTTTCCTCAAGGGCTGGGTGTTCCAGGTTTTCCCTCTGATGGGTTGTCTGGCTTTCTGGCAGAGGTTTTCAAACAGCATTCTGCTGCGCGATGTCCCTCCTTTCCACACTTAAAGCAACCAGATGTTCTTGGAGTCATGGTGATTTGGGGTTTGAAAACTACCCGTTTCCCCTGGGATGGGGATCTTTTCCAAAACTTGCCACTGTGGTACCGGTTATGAGTCATGTCTATCTCCGCCTCCTCTGCCATCATGTACTATTCATGCAGGAGGTTTGGGGCCCCACAGACCAGGCAGGCAGCATATAGCCCATCTTCATGATCATATAGCCCATCTTCATGGTCATTTAGCCCATGTTTGAACCAGCAGGCTAGGATATCCTCAAGCCAGTCGACTTGGCTGGCCAGGTCACAAAATTCCTCAGTGTATTCAGCTACTGGGTGATGGCCTTGCTTTATGATTCTAATGTTGTCTCGGGCTTTTCTATTGGCAAGAGGGTCTTTGAAGCGGTGGTGTTAGGGCCATTATGAAATGGTCGAGGTTCCTTAATTCTGGGGCATTGACGTTGTGGAGCGTCAAGATCCATCTGACTGCTGCCCCTATAGGGGCCAGGGTGACGACTCATACTCGGAATCCCTGGGTTGGGAAATTCTACCCATATTCTTGCATGTAGGTGAGGACTTGCACCAGGAAAAATCTCGGTTTCTGGGGGTCTCCATTGAATTTTATTCCCAGGGGTGGGACCTTCCTCTGCAGTTGTATGTCTCTGGGTTGGCTAGGGTTAATCCCCTGTTTTGGGATGGTTAGTGGTCAGGTACCTGGTATGTCTGCTGGTTCATCAGCTTGTCCCGCTGCCCGATCATTCTCAGATGAATCCAGGGTGGTAGCTCGGGTTCTCTCATTTTCTGGTTCCCTCACTCTCCTGCATTGGCATCTTGGTGCATCCCTCACCTCAAGGTTCTCCAGGACTTACCTTACGAGGTGATTTATGTACTGTCTCAGTTGGTCATTGGCCAGGGGCTCCTCGTCCCATTCTTCCTGATCTGATAGGGCCTCCAGCTTCAATTTCCACCCAGGATTACCCTGGGTGAGGGTTACTCCCCTGGTTCTTCTGTCCCAGCTGTCTCTCTTTCCTACGCCTATAGACCACTGGGGCTTTGTGGAGGTTTTGTAGGCTGGGGTGCACCAAGTCAGTATCTGGCTGGGTAACTGTCAACATTTCTCCACAGCATTCAGCTTCCCCTTGGTCCTTTCTGTACTCAGACATTTTCCTTTTTTGCAGGGTCCCCTCAGTAGAGTGAAGGTGTTTATTTGAAAAAAAATTCCTCTCTGGGATGACCTCTATTGCAGACTCTGCTTTATGTCAGGCCACAAAACTTTTCCCATTCAATCAAGTAGAATGAACTTCTGAAAACGTATCAAAACATATCTGCGGTATCTGCTATCCCGCATCAGATGGGCGCCTCATGACAGGGAGCGAAGGAGAGAAAAAACGACAGGAGACGAAGTTCCTCGAGATGAGTGCGCCCAGAATGGCTGGGTACAAGCTCTTTTATTATGCTTTTTCAAAGGAGGGTGATTGTTTACTCAGAACCTAGGTTAAGCTTAGGTCAGACGGAATATACAAATTTAACAATGACTCAGAAAACAGCAGGATATCAGGACAGACAGGATGGCAGGAATTATATTTGATCAGGATATTCTTCTTTACCAAGCTGCCTGCCAGACAATGTAATCCCAAGTGAATAAACCATTTCTTGCAAATATTTGACTCCTTGTCCCTGTACGTGCCCTGTAAAAGGTCACTGAGAAGACAGAAGCTTAATGATTACACGTGAAATGATACAATGTTGAAATGTCTGAATGATCCATAGTTGCATTGATATACAATTGAAAGCACATAAATGATACATAGTTACAACACATATCAAAAGGAATCCTTTATTGAGATGAGACAATTCATGTTGGTAGTTAAAAGCAGCGTCTAAGGTCTCTCAGGTATGCAGAGATAAGGGAGTTTAAAACCCCTCCCCTTATTTTGATGTGTATTTAGTAAAACAAAGAGCCAACATGTTAATTCCCCCACCCCCTTTTTAGAATGATCTTTTCCAAGGTTTCCCAGGACACATCTCACTGTGGAATTATTTTTTTTTGAAAATTTTTTTTGGTTTTTCACACACAGAAAAAAAACATAATACAAATAAAACATCTTTTTTTGAAAATAGCATAGTCCCAGGTTACACTTCATACAGACACAAACTCAATTTCATGCTCACTTTTATGTTCTATTCCACATCTTATTCCTGTTTTACATTTGCTACATAGTTTTTCTCCTCTCTTAATTTTCTCAAATTTATTTTAATTATCTCATCTCAATTCAAATCATTATATTTATACTTTTGTCTGTCTTGTTTTAATTTCATATTTTCTCATTAAATAAATTTTCTTATGTAGTTACTGATTGGAGTATGACACCTTTATATCTTTTAATTTTATCCATTCAACTCTTAATTAAGCTTCAATATATACCTTGAGGTTATAACATTCACTATATTACATAACTTCCAATGGAATTCTGCTTGGTACATTCTTAAAATACACACTATATTCTTAAAGAATGATTATAAATATATGTAATTAAAACACTCATTCCATTCCAATTCAGTTCTATCATTAATATTCATTAAAATCTTAACATCTTTAACATTTCTTTTCAATTAAATATACTTCCTTGGAAACACTTATAAGCTTTCCGTAATTAATTTTTCCCCCTATTTCTCTTCCCTTATATTTTATAAAACATTAAATAATTAAAATGTTCCCATCCTTTCCTAATTCAATTCTCTCATTTGTTTTATTTCCTTTATTTATTAACAAACATTTCACTAGATTACAATAACTACTTTATCCATCATTTTAATCATACATTGTTTCATATTTTCTAAAATTATTTCTATTTCTAATATAACAATACTATCTTATGTACCTTTGCAGAATCCCTTTTTCAATTAAAATTTCACCCATTATCTCTAAATAGGCCCTTTTTCTCCATGTCTTGTTTCTGACCTTTGTAACTTCTTTTCCTTTCCTTCTTCCCTCTCTTCTTCTCCTTCCCCTTTTTACCCCCTTGTCTCTCTACTTCTAATTCTCTCTTCTGTATTCCCCTCTTCTGTTGCTTTCTAATATTATACTTATTTTTCAAACTGTTCTTCTTTTTCTTGGTTGTTTTTTCAAATCTTAAACTTTTCATTCTCTTTCCCCCCTTTCCTTTATTTCCCCACATAAAATTACTTGTTCATTAAAGATGGCTTTTTCTTTGTCCCAGTCTTCTTATTCAACAGGCATTTCTTGTTGTTTCTCATAGTTCCAGATCTCCATTTCTAAGATTTGAAGTACGAAGTCAAAAGAACCACTCCCTTCTTGTGCATCTTTGTACTTTTTAAGCTCCATTTTCAGTTCTTCTAAAAGTAGTGCCATTTTAAATACTTTTCAACAACCACCCGATTGATTTTAGTCATTCAAATGCAATAACCAAAAATCCAGAGATCACCAAATAATCCAAATACTCCCAAGCTGTTTCTTCATGCTTTTTTTTTTCACTTTCTCTTCCTGGGGTTCTACTATTTTGTTGCCAAGTTTCAGTAAAAATGTATCTTTTAGAAGTCTTGTTGAGGTTTTACTATAAATTCCTTTTAATTCTAGGCAGTCTCCTCCCTTTTTTCCAGATCCTGCCCTTTTATTCTTTTTATCTCCTTTACTGCTTTGAAAAGATTTTAAGTATCCAGAAATCTTTATTATCCCTTTGACATTTTATTTTCAGCTTAAATGTCTATTGATGTCAAAGTGGATTTTTTTTCCCAATATCTTATTTAAATCTCTTAGCTGTCAGTATAAGGAAAAGGGGAGAAGAAAAAAAACCAAATCCTTTCCCTTTTTTCTCTCCTTCGCTGCTTCAAAATCTTCTTTGGGAACAATGTTACTTTTTTTTTAGTTTAAATTCTAGGGTACCTTAGTTGTTGCTTTTGCAGTTTAACCTGGTCAACCAAAACTTTCTCTTTCCTGTCTTTCCTCCTGCACACTCTTTTCTGGTCGAGTTCTTCCTTGTGGTGGCCATTTCTGACCACCGCTGCAACCGCCTTCGGGAAAGGGAGTAATGGCAAGCTGAGGAGGAGAGATGCGACTTTCCTTAACCCTGCTGGCAGTCTCCCCCTTCTTCACCACCTCTACGGGGTGGCTTCGCCCTGAAACCAGCCGGCTCTGGCTGCTCCAGCAGTGAGCACAGACCGAAACCGCGCACGATCTCGGTTTTAGTCTGTCTGTGAAGAGGCTCAAACTGGAAGTCCCACTGTGGAATTTTTATGGTCTCTTCATCTCCTGGCTGTCTCTCTCAGAGGCGATAGGTTCCTGCCATCTGGGTTTCATCCCTCCATTGTATCATATGTAGGTTATACAAATTTGATATAAGATTAAATATATTCAGGTTACATCAAGAAGGATTTCTTCATCAGTCTCCCCCCCCCCTTTTTTTTTTCTTCTTTCATTGAAGAAATAACAGACACACAATCTGACAGTCTCTTTTTAAAAGTAGGTTTTGGGAGCTGATTTTGAGTCCATCTTCAATCCAAAAAGGTGCAACTAGCTCATCTTTAATAACACCAGCCTATACCAGTACCCCACCTCTACCTTGTTGGCATCTGAGTGAAGTGGAGCTCTGTGCCTGTTGTGTCTGTGCAGGTGTGGACACATAATAGCCCACCCCGACTAGCAGGGGAAATACACTTTGAAGTGATTGGGTAATGACATGGCAGGCACCTGCTATATAAGGGTTGCCCACCAGCCATTACAGGTTGTTGAGTCAGCAGTTGTACTTACCGGAATAAACTTGAGTTGCGGATCCCTGGCTCTGAGACTTGATTCCGGCCGTATCTAACAGTGCCTGTTACTGATCCAGCCATGGCCCATGCATCTGGTTCATCAGGAGTCACTCTCATGTCATAAAATCTTTGAAAAAAATCTGTCTTCAGTTATTTCTTGGCACAATCTTGCAATTTCAACTTATGTGTCTTGTTAAGTAGTAGTCGGATTTCAGCCTAACCCTAACCCTTAACCCTTACCTTGGCCGAATTTCTGAGCACTGAACACCTTGTCCTTCTGGGCACTCCAGGTAGGTTGCAGTTCTGAAATATGACAGCACTGGAAGACAATGGGTTCCTCGTAGGTTCATATTTGATTCTTCTCAAATCTTCGGCAGTTAATGTATGTGGGTTTTTTTTTTTTTTTGTCAATAGTTTCTTGTGACCCTGTTGATTATTTGCAACAAAATGTTTTATGCTTCTGTGATCATGCCCCAAAATATTAGCAATTTCAAGAGTGCTGCATCCCTCTGAAAGACTTTTTATATATTTTTTATTTTTCAGAATCAGTTAAATCTCTTTTTTGGCCAATTTTGCCTGAGGAAAAGAAGCTGCCTAATAATTATGCACATTTTGATATAGGGTGTTGATCTCCTTAGGCCACACCTTCCCTCATTTTACAATACACATCCCCTGATCTGTTTACATCCACTAAGCATTTAAATTTATATAGCTTGGAGGTGCAAAATATGCATACAAAGGCTGATATGATCAAAATACTCCCTTGCCTAATAATTGTGCACTCGATGTATATCATCAGTACAAATACATAAAATATATAATATCTAAATAAGAATGTGTATAAAACCCCAAATTTGCCCACGTAGCACCAAATCTTTCAATGTCGTCTGAAGCAATCTGATCTTTATAAGCTTTGGAAGGCCAGGAGGGGCATTTGCCCTTCAGCAAAGGGTTTCCGGGATTTCTTAGGCCAGAGGGTGATGATGAAAAGAAGCCAAGGTAATACTCTTACAGGATGGAGGCATTTCTGCAAAATAAATGGGTAGGGATTCAAGGATGCCGCATGATGGTGCTGGACCCGGTTGCTGTGATGTGTATTGCCAGAGCCACCAATAACAAATGTTGGCTAGGTCAGTTCTTCAGGCCATTTCTAATGCAATCCAGTGTCAGAACCCATTTGAACTGTGGCTTTTCACACAGCTTAGAAGTAACTCAGAGGAACCACTGTTGGTTCTTGAACTGCCAAGTTCCTTCCCCCACTTATCTCTCTACCTTCTCTCTGTGCCAGGCAATCTTGTCTAACCAAGGAGCTATTGATGCCCTCTTCCACCTGATGTGGCCCTCCACTGTGCTGGGTGCCTGTTTTGCCTTTCAACCCAGAGAAGGAATCCTAGAACCGGGTGGCCATCAGGCCATTCACATTTCTTTCAGCTCTACTGTCCTGGGCCCCTTCTCAGAAGAGTTCAACTTCCATGTGAATGGATCTCCCCAGCCTGTGACCTTAGTGATTCGGTAAGTCCCAACATTTAGTATATCAGCTAGAGTACTTGTTAAGGTTAACTAATTTTCACAGAGGCATTTGCACTGTGTGGTGAGGTCTGTTAGCCATCTGCAGATTCATCTCTTCTTTGTGAGAAGAAAAAAATACACTTGAATATAAAATGTTTCCCGGAACATTCTGTTGGGCATCAGGCAGAATCAGTGGGTTGTCTTCATTGCTTATCTCTGCTGGAGCAGCATGGTTTGCTCTCTTTGTATTTTAAAAATCTCTCCGTTTTTCACCTCAGGGGCTGCGTCATCGGACCCACTTTTCATTTCAGTGTCCCCTCTCTTGATTTTGGGGATGTCTCTTTCGGTAAGCCAGTCCTCTACATTCATTTTGTTTGGGGATTCCACCTTGGCCTATCAGCCCAATGTGCAGTGGTGGGATCCAAATTTCTGAACAACCAGTTCTGTGGGCGTAGCCTAATTTGTGGGTGTGGCTTGGTGGTCGTGTGTCTGGGTGGGCATGGCTTGGTGGTCACATGACTGGCTGGGCATGGCCAGGGTGACTGGCAAACCAAATACAAGTGGTCCTTGCTTAATGGCGGGTTGCTTAGCAACTGTTCTAATTTACGACTGACCTTCCCAGAGCTACTTGACCTGTTTCTGGAGTTTTGACAGCTATGCACACGCATGCATGCACGCATGCATGCATGCATGCACACATTCCCTTCTAACCCTGCTATTCTATGATTCTGTAAGGATCTCCTGCTGGAGTAGGGGGGTGGACTAGAAGATGACCTCTGAGATCCCTTCCAGCATAGATTGCTGTGCTGTTTCAGAGTCTTCTAAAGCTAGGGTTTGTGTCCTTCCTTCCTCTCCTTTTTTTCTCCCTCCCTCCCTCCATGTACTTATCTATCCATCCATATATCTTTTTCACTTTCTTCTCTCTCCCTCTCTTTCCTTCTTTTTCTTTCTTTGTTCCTTCCTCTCTCCCTTTCTTTGTCTATCCCTTTTCTTCCCTTTGCTTCCTTTCTGTTTTTTCTTTCTTTCTCTTTTCTTTCTTATCTCTCTCTCTCTCTCTCTCTCTCTTCCTCTCTCATTCCCTGTTTTTCTTTTTCCTCTCTTTTTCTCTCTCTTTTCCTCTCTTTCTCTTCCACCCCCGTATCTTTCTCTGTCTCTCTCTCTGCCCCTCTCTCTCTTCCCCTCTCTCTCCCCCACTCTGTGTCTGTGTGTGTCTGTCTCACTCTCTCTCTCTCTAAGTTGCGGCCGGGCCAAGCCAGCAAGCTTTACTTGGCGCTCTTTACTACTTCTTTCATTTCTTCTTTTTGGAATCCAGACTGGCTGAACAATGATCGCCACCCACAGTGGACATGTCCCTTAGGGCGATCCTTCTCCTCCTCCTCCTCCTCCCTCTCCTCCTCTCACAACCAGAAGCTGTGGCAGGGCTGGGAGAGTGCACACATGCGGGGAGACCTTCCTCAAGCAAGCAGCCGCCTGCCCCTCACCCAGTTTTTCTGTGCTTTGGCGCTTGCTTGAGGAGCGTCTCCTCTCATGTGTGCATCCTCCTGGCCCCATCACAGCCGCTGGTCTCGAGAGGAGGAGGAGGATGGTTTCCCAAAGAGATGCTTCTACCATGGCTGGTGATCGTTGTTCAGCCAGTCTGGATTTCAAAAAGAAGAAATGAAAGAAGTAGCAAAGAATGCCAAGAAAAGCTTGGACCAGCCGCGGCTTTGAGGGAGAGAGAGAGACGCACACAGAGACACACACAGAGACACAGAGAGTGGGGGAGAGATAAGGGAAGATAGGGACCTGACCACTTCGGTATTCCCCGCCATCACCCTTACCTTCTCAGGCCAGGCGAGGGAGGGGAGGTTGAGGGGCAGGGCCAGCTGCTTTGGCCAAGGTGAAGAGGCGGTG
Source organism: Laticauda colubrina (assembly GCA_015471245.1). Lineage (NCBI taxonomy): Eukaryota > Metazoa > Chordata > Lepidosauria > Squamata > Elapidae > Laticauda > Laticauda colubrina. The sequence continues at coordinate 24,957,781 of BLBF01000045.1, read as the reverse complement.
ACATAGTACAGATGAGTAGAAGTCTGGGAGCAGTGGCTCCCAGCTGAGACGGCTCGAGGTTGGATGGTCTGGAGTGGCTGAGATCCGAATGAGCATTGCACTGCAGGTTCACCTGAACGGCACTTCTTTGGTGTTGGCTTACAGAGCTGCAGGGTGAGGCCTGGGGAGATGCGCGACAGCAGTGCCTTTAGCTGTGCTTGCTTGTAAGTGTCCAAATAATCCAGCAAAGACACTGGAGGAGTCGCTCAGGTAGACCTCCCCCCTCCGCAGTCCTCCTCCTGCAGAAAATGGCCATTCCCTGAGCTAAGAAGGCAAGGAGCTGTGGCTCGACTCACCCAATTCCTAGGACAACCCCGAATGGTCCCAATTCGGCAGAGAGGGCAGCTCCCCCTGGCAATCCCCCTTTCCCTTGGTGCTCTGACTTCCCATGGCCCACCAGCCTGAACACCAGGTCAGACCACTAGAAGGCCACTTCCTCGTTCTCAGCAGAGCTCTTGTGCTGGCCAGTACAAAACCCTCCACCACCATCCCCAACTTCTCCCTCAACTTTGAAATGATGACGTCTGTTGCTGACACGGGTGCAACCAGTGGGTGTGGTGGGGCCAACCAGGGGCCATTGTTCGGGTCCAACAAAGGGGCTGCGGGTGGGAGAGGGAAGGGATGGCAGGCAAAGGGGTCATGTGGGCGGCAAAGTGTCATGCAAGGGTTAGGGCCCAGTAGCTATGATGAATCCAAGCTAAATTTCGCTGTAACCAGAAAACATGTGGAGAGATTCTTGTAGTCCTGTTGCTGGGAAAGTAAGAAAGTCTTTCTCGCACAGCGAAAAGTTTGCAAGTTTCCCTCCAATAGGGAAACAGGCAGCTCCAGGCGGCAGTGAAGCAGCCTAGTTGAATCCTGTTTCTCTCTGCTGCCCAAAGCTGTGCTGGGAAAGACTCTCTTGCTTTCCCAGCAAGAGGAGAACACGAGCCTCTCCACATATCCTCCGGTACAGTGAAATTTAGCTCACATCCACAGCAGTCTGCATCTCGCCCCCCGCCTGGATTCACCATAGCTGCTGGGCCTTATCTGCTGGGGGGATAGGGTGGCGGGTGGCAGTGGCAAAAGGCAAGTGGGGTAAGGGGGAAAGACGACTGGCAGTGGCAGGTAGGCGACTGGCCCCTGGAGCTTGCAGAATCTCACTCACCCAGGGAGATCAGGCAGAGCGCAGCAGAAGGCATGCAGCAATGGCTTCCTGGCAGGTGGGCAAAAGCAGGCTGCAGGCGATGCTGCGCATGTGCGATAAGGACTGACTGGGCACGGAGGGGAGGGGGAGGGCCAGGCAATGATGCGCTTTGCCAGTTCTCTGAACTGCACAGAATCATAACAACTGGTTCTACAGAACCAGACAGAACCAGTAGAATCCCACCCCTGCCAATATCAATCTAGTCCAAGGCTTGCTTTGCAGTCCCAGTAAGTCCCCCAGAGGGACTCAGGTCCTCCAGGCTAGACAAGGCAAGAAGCTTTTTTCTTGCTGGTCATTTGCTACCTGCTGGTCAAAAGGAAAGCATGCTTCTTGGATGAGAAGCAAATGTTTTCAAGGAAAAAAGCAAGAAAGTTCAGCTGTTGAAAAGGATCTCTGGGACAACCATGACCTGTGACTGAGAATCTCCATAGACATGCCCAGATGTTCATTATGTTCACTTGGGAGATGGGACAAAGGGGAGGGGAGGGTGGGAAGTAAAGTCCAAGCAGCAGGGAGTGCAGTCAAGCTGTGGTGACTCCTTTGGAGGATGGCAACTCTTTTAGGAGACTCCACAGAATCAGAGGCTGTTGTGAAGAAAGGCTCTCAGGAGCTGTAACTGGAAAAGAATTGTGGATGGAATTTTAATAGCTGAGGGAATCCTCAACTTGCAACTGTAGTCAAGCCTGGCAGTTGCAGTCATAAGTCACAATGCTGGCAAAAGAGGTAATTGTGTGACTGACCTGACTTCACAATCTTTTTTACAGCAGTCACAAGTGAATTGCATTTGTAAAGTAAATGTGGTCATTAAAAAAACATGGTGGTTGTTAAGTGAACTCATGGTCTGCTGTGGGCTGGGTGATTCTAGAAGCGGGAAATAAATGCTTCTTTCTAGCAAAAGATTCCTCAATTGCCATCCCATGGCCTTCTGATGCTGCAAATGGCCCTGCAGTAAAAGGGGGCCGGTTGCTGAGCGCCCTAAATGCAGTCACTTTGGAATCAAACTATCAATAGCTTTGAGGGGCTGTCATAACTTTGATTAGTTGCTAAACGATTGGTCATAACTCAGGACTACCTATACTGTGAATGCATTTCCATATTGTGACCTTCTCTTCTTTTAAAAAAAAAAGATTTTTATTTTTTAAGACAAACATATACAGACAAAAACATAAAAAACATAAAACCATCTTCCAATTATATGCATACAATGTGTCAGTTGGTTACAAATCTTTTGTGCTATTCTTTCATAGTCCTTATTCACAAGTTATATAGGTTCTCAAATTGTCAATCTGGTATATGTTTATATGTTTATCGGTTACTAATCATTCATTTGACTAAACTATTATTCCATCATTTTATATGAGATATTCTAGATTTTATTATAAATTTATATTACACATTTATCCAATGGTTATATATTTTGTATTATATTCTATATCAATCTATTGATCTTCTATTACAAAACTTAGTCTATTTCATTATCATGTCTTTTTTATCTAACCATTAATAAAATAAGTCCCATATCCTAAAAAATTGTTTATCTTCTTCTTCTCTAATTTCAAATATCAATTTACTCATTTCAGCAGTCCATAATTTTCTTAATAATTTCCTCCTGCATAGGTATTTTTTCATTTTTTCAATTCTTAGCAAATACAATTCTAGCTGCTGTTAAAACATTTACAATCAAAATTTCAATTCTTTATTGTATATTTCCGGTATAATTCCCAGTAAAAATATCTCTGGTTTAAAGTCTATGTGTTGTTTTATCATTTTTTCCATTTTTCCCCCAGTCTAAACTAGGCCTCATTCAATCTGATGCATCAGGTCCCCCCTCTCTCTCTCTCCCTCCCTCCCTCCTTCCCTCCCTCCTCCTTCCCTCCCAGACTGGCTTTGCTGTACTTTCCCGATTCACCTGCAGGGCCGGTGCTTCGAACATAGGTGGATGGATGGGAGAGAGAGAGAGAGGCAGGCAGACAGACAGACGGACGGACGGACGGATAGAAAGATAGATAGATAGATAGATAGGCAGGCAGGCAGGCAGGCAGGCAGATAGTTCTATATTGGTAGGTAGGTAGGCAGGCAGGAAGACAGACAGACCTTTTGGATGGATGAATGGATAGGTAGGTAGGTAGGTAGATAGATCTATATTGGTAGAATAAGTGGGTAGGTAGACAGAAAGAGACAGGTAGGTAGATAGGCAGGAAGGCAGGCAGGCAAACAGACAGAACTTTTGGATAGATGGATGGGCAGACGGACGGACAGACAGACAATGCGACAGCAGCGGTACTTTGGGAAAGTGATGGCGGCGGCTTTACCCAATGTGCTGTGGCATTCGAGGCGCTGGTTCCAGTGTGGTACAACAGTCAATGGGGTGAGTCTGCAGGGCTGGCGCCTCGAATGCCTCCCTGCCACCTCTTAGCGTCCCCAAGGGGGTTGGCAGAGGGGTACTAAGAGGCAGCAGGGGGGCATTCGAGGCATCAGCTGGCCCTGCAGGTATTAACTAACACCGCTCTGGAGCAGGCACCTCCAATGCGGAAGCAGTGGCACATTACGTGCCGCACATTACGTGCTGCATTCGACACGCCACCCTGTGCTGCCTCTTAACGCCCCTCTGCTGGTCCCCTTGGGGAACTAAGAGGCGTCAGGGTGGTGTTTGAGGCACTGGCCCTGCAGATTCACCCACTGACTGTAGCACCACTCCAGAGCCGGCGTCTCAATGGATGAAACTGCAGGGCCGGCCAGCGCCTCGAACGCCCTCCTGCTGCCTCTCAGCACCCCTCTGCTGGCCCCCTTGGGGACGCTAAGAGGTGGCAAGGGGCAGCGCATTGAATGCGGCTGCAGTGGCACATAACGTGCCACCGCTTCTGCATTGGAGGCGTCGGCTCGGGAGCGTTACTACAGTCAATGGGTAAACCTGCAGGGCCAACAACTCGAATGCCCCCCTTCCACCTTTTAGCGTCCCCAAGGGGGCCAGCAGAGGGGCACTAAGAGGTGGCAGGGGGCGGCATGTTGAACGTGGCTGTGTCGGCATCAGCTCCGGAGCAGTGCTACAGTCAATGAGTGAACCTGCAGGGCCAGCGCCTTGAACACCCCCCTGCCACCTCTTAGCGCCCCCCTGGCCCCCTTGACTCTTAGCACCCCCCCTTAAGGCATCCCCCCCTCAGGGGCAGTACCACTCACTTTGGGAGCCACTACTCTAAATCAATCCCATATCCAAAATTTTTCCCCCAAGCCATCATCGTTTCTTTAAATTGTTCTTCCTCTAGTTTAAATTCTAATAAATGTCCATAGAGTTTTTTAATTACCTTTTCATCAGTCAACTTATCATAGAAGCCTTCTTTTTTATCTTTATCAAATCTAGATTGTATTTGTACATATGAAATCCAATTCATTTTTATACGCTGTTCTTCCAACGCTTGGATAGATTTAAGTTCACTCTTTTCATTAATATCTCACCATATCTAACTCTTTGTTCCTTTTTATATGTTATTGGATAAGAAAAAGCTTCAAAAGTAGATATCCATAGTGGAATTTTTAAATACTATAGCTTTTTTATGTTCTCCCAGTTTAAAAATAATGTCTCTTGAATATAGTGTCTTCTAAAATACTCCTGTGTTTTAGTTCCCTTATACCAGAGTAAAGTATGCCATCCCAACAGCAAGTCATGTCCTTCTAGGGTCAATAATCTACTGTTCCTTAATGTTATCCAGTCCTTTACCCACATCAAGTTTGTCACCTGATGATATAATTTCCAATTGGGTAACACGAATCCTCCTCTTATTATTGCATCTTGTAACAGTTTAAGTTTTATTCTTGCTTTCTTTCCCTGCCAAATGTATTTTAACACTATTTTATTTAGGTCTTCAAAAGACTCTTTCCCTAATCTGATTGGAATTGTCTGGAATAAATATAAAATTCTAGGCAATACATTCATCTTAATTGTAGATATTCTCCCAGTCAGTGATAATTGCAAGTTTTTTCCCATTTTATCAAATCTGTCACAATCCGTTGTTTGAGTTTAAGATAGTTATCATCCTTCAGTGTATTGCATCTTGCTGTTATACATATCCCTAAATACTTAACATTATTTGTGATCTGGATTTCCAAGACTTCCTCTAACTCTTTCTCTCGTCTTGCTAATATGTTCTTTGTTAGTTAATAACTTTGTTTTATCTTTATTTATTTTCAAACCAACTACTTTTCCATATTCTTCTATTCTTTCTATTAATTTTGGTGCTGTTTCCAGTGGGTCTTCTAGTATAAATGCCAGGTCATCTTCAAAGGCTTGCAATTTATACTCTTCCTTTTTAATTTTCATTCCTTTTATATCTTTTTCTTCTCTGATATTCCTGTTCAACACTTCCAATGTTAACACAAACAGCAGGGGCGACAGTGGATAGCCTTGTCTAGTCCCTTTTCTTATATCTAATAGAATCTGTTAACTCTCCATTTATCATAAACTTTGCAGTTTGCTTATTATATATCGTTTCTATGGCTTGAATAAATTTTTTACCAAAGCCCATTTGTTCCAGTTGTAGTAAAGCCCCTGTCACACTGCAAAAACGGATGCAAAGAGGAAGCAAAATGGAAAAAAACCTTGCCATCCGTTCTAAAACGCGATGTACTCACTGCCTCCGTTTTGCTTCCTCTCAATCCGTCCAGCATCCGTTTATTGACGTTTCATCCGCTCAGAAAGTTTTGAGCTGCTCAAAACTTTTGCGCGGAAAATGTATCCAATTCGTCTGTTCTGCATCCGCTACGCATCCGTTCTGCATCCGTTACGCATCTGCTATATCCGCTACGCATCCGCTGCGCATCCGCGCAACTCGCATCCGCCTGGACGCAGGGAGGAAGCAGAACGGATGCGTAATGGATGCAGAATGGATGCATAACGGAAACAAAGCGTTTAAAACGGAAAAAACATTCGCAGAGGGGACCTATCTCGGATATTAAGGATGCCTAGAGGATGCCTAGAGGATGCCTAGAGGATGCAAAGGGACACATATACTGCCTATAAAAAGGGGGAGCAACTCACCTGCTTCGCACTTTCAGCCCAGCAGCCCAGCAGTGCAGACCTCTGCAGCCTTCATCTGCCTCTTCCTCTTCCACAGCAGCCAGGCATCTCCACCATGGATTGCGACAAAATCCTTTTGGCAGCCAACATCCTTCTGCATCATTGCGAAACCATCAACAGTCTCTGTGAACTCTACTATGGCAAGAAAAGGAGGCACCCAAAAAAAGTCTGGGTCCAAAGATGGTTAGCCAGAAGAGCACAGTACCAACTTTACGACAAGCTGATGGTGGAGCTCAGGAGCAAAGACACTCGTGCGTTCCAGAACTTCTTGAATATGCCTCCAGCCATGTTTGACGAACTTCTGCAGCGCCTGACACCCAGGTTGACCAAGGCAAACACCAACTTCCGGCCCAGCCTGGAACCTGGGCTCAGGGTGGCATTCACTCTGCACCACCTGGCCTCAGGGACCCCCGACAGGAGCATGCAGTACGGCTGGGGGGTGCCACCCAGCACCATCAGCTTTGTGGTCAGAGAAGTGGTGCAGGCCATCATCGAAGAATACAAGGAGGAGCTCCTCCAGTGCCCCTCCACTGAAGAAGGATGGAAGAAAGTTGCAGAGCAGTGGTATCAGAAGTGGAACTTCCCCCACACCATTGGAGCCATAGGTGGCAAGCACGTGGCCTGCAAAGCGCCAGCCAAGTCAGGGTCCACTTATTTCAACTACAAGGGCTTCTTCAGCATCATCCTCTTCGCCATGGTCGATGCCGACTACAAGTTCATGTACATCGATGCTTCAGGCAACGGCTCATCTTCAGATGCCCAGGTATACAACGCCAGTCACCTCAAGGAGGGGTTGTAAAGCAACCTCATGGTGGGCTTCCCAGATCCAGAACCCCTGCCCAACGACACGCAAGATGTGCCCTACTTCATCGTGGGGGATGACGCCTTCTCCCTCTCAACCTACCTCATGAAGCCCTACACCTCCAGATACCTCACCCCTGAAGAGAGGATCTTCAACTACAGGCTGTCCAGGGCAAGGCGGGTGGTGGAGAACGCCTTTGGCATCCTGGCCGACAGGTTCCAGGTACTTCTCACCACCATGCAGCATCGCCCACAGAGCATGAGGAGGATCGTGGAAGTTTGCTGCATCCTGCAAAATCTCATGCGCACCTGCTACCCAGTCTTGCAGAACAGGCTCGTGGACCTCCAGCAAGGCAATGGGGACATGGAGCCTGGGGAATGGAGGCAAGGGCGAAACCTGATCGACACTGAGGATGTGCAAGGGCCCAACAGAGCCTCATGTGAGGCGAAGAAGCAGCGCAACCTTCTGAAAGACTGGTGGAACTCCCCAGCTGGAGCGGTGGAGTGGCAAGACAGGATGGTAGATGCTTAATGGATGCTTCCTTCAGCCTGTCTCATCACACGGATGAGATTGGGCCATGTATGTTTGGTTGGCCTACAATGAACAGGGCGTTTAATAAAGAGTTGTGTTTATGTTGACATGTGTGGATCAATGCTTACATTGTAATTGATAAGGGCCATAGGGGTGGCACCTGGGAGGGTGGACCATACAGTCCCACTATGCTTGCACTGGAGATTTATCTATCCCTCAGCTATCTTAACCCATCCCAAAGTTATCCCTGCCCATCCCACAGCTATCTTAACCCAAAGGTATCCCTGCCCATCCCATAGGTATCCTAACCCATCCCAAAGGTATCCCTGCCCATCCCACAGCTATCTTAACCCAAAATTATCCCTTCCCATCCCACAGCTATCTTAACCCATCCCAAAGGTATCCCTGCCCATCCCACAGCTATCTTAACTCATCCCAAAGGTATCCCTGCCCATCCCACAGCTATCTTAACCCAAAGTTATCCCTGCCCATCCCACAGCTATCTTAACCCATCCCAAAGGTATCCCTAACCCATCCCAAAGGTATCCCTGCCCATCCCACAGCTATCTTAACCCAAAGTTATCCCTTCCCATCCCACAGCTATCTTAACCCATCCCAAAGGTATCCCTGCCCATCCCACAGCTATCTTAACCCATCCCAAAGGTATCCCTGCCCATCCCACAGCTATCCTTACCCATCCCACAAGCATGCAAAGGCTAAACCATTTCTAAAAGTTTCCACCCAGACTTTATAGAAAAAAAATAATGAAGCAAGCATGTGAAACAAAGATAAACTTTATTAATAACAAACTGAAAAGTAAACATGAACCAAATGAAGTGTCCAAATAAAGTCCAAAAATATCCAGGCAGCCAGTCTCTGGTACTCCGCTCGGTCACTCGTAGGTGTGTGCCCAGTCTAATTTTTAGGGTGCAGGTGCTCTGGAGGTGGGTGCTGCTGCAGTGCTGGTCTGAGGTGCTGATGGAGTACCTGGCCCCGAGAAGACAACAGGGGACGGTGTGTTCAGAAAGGTGTCGGACAGCTGGCTCATCCCCGCAATGCTGAGAGGTCCTTCCTCCATGCCATGGGGTGTCAGCCCCAGTACCGAGGACAGATGTACTGAGGCCGGGCTTGGCTGTGGGATGGAGGAAGGAGTAGTGTAGTGGGACTGCCTGCTCTGCAGCAAGGTGAGGAGTGGCGTGGCTGGCATTGATGTCGTCGGTGGCATCATTGACGTGGGTGGCATCAGTGGAGCAGCTGGCAACGGTGCCGCCCGATGACTCTGTGCCTGGCCTGGGAAGGGCTGCTGCCTGTGTTGCTGGACCTCCGGGTAGCTGTTGCCCTGGTAGGTGAGGGGCTGTTGGAAGCCTTGGTATGGGAGGGACATCACCTGGGGTGGAGGAGCAGACCTGGACTGGGTGGAAGCAGGTTCAGCTGGGACTGGAGGGTTGTTAATCAGCGTGCAGATCCTCTCCTTCACCAGCTGGTACTGGGCATCCGGCATCTCCTTCAGGGTCTGGTTTAAATAAATGAGGAAGGGCTTGCGGTTGGAGCAGGAGGATTCGATGAGGACTAGCTGAGAGAGGAGACCCATGCTGGTGCGGATGGTGTCCCTGATCTCCACCAGGACCTTGTGGCTCTCACCCTCCTGCGGTCTGGCTCTCTGCCTTCCTGTGGAGGTGGCGGTGTGGGTGGATGGGACTTCGGCAATGGTGGACTCGATGTTTCCTTTCTCCCACCACACCAGGGATTCCTCTTCGCTCTTCACCAAGCTTTCAACACCTGCCAGGGGGTTCTCCGCCGTGGAACGCTCCACCGAAACCTGCCTGGAGACAGGGACTGACTCTCGGCTGGAAGAGGACTGGGTCGCAGCAGGCTGCCTGAGAGTGAGGGTAGACAGATGGGCTCCTGGTGCTGCTCGGTGGCGGATCTCACCCTCCAGGAAGCTGCACCTGGCCATGATGTAGTTCTCTCTGTCCGTCAGCTTGACGGCGGCCTGGCCAGATTTTTTGCGGTGCAGCTTCCCGTACCAGGTGTGCATATGTTTCCACCAGCCGAGTAGCACCTCCGAAGTGTAGCCCAGACTCTCCGCCTTCTCTCTCCATGCAGCCTGCTTCCTTTTGGTGTCCCTGTACAGCCGGTGTCCCTTCCGCCACAGATAGTCCTTCTCAGCCATTCCAGCACCTCATCCTCGTGCGCCTCCTCAATAAAGTACTGCCTCCTCTCCCGTTGACGCATCTGCCTCTTCCTCCCTCTGGCAGGGCCATATGGGCCCTCATCAGAGGGACTTAGAGGTTGTAAGGTCTGCTCCTCCACACCAACAGCAGCAGCAGCAGCAGCAGAATCATCATCAGAAACATCACCAGCAGGATCATAATCAGCATCATCATCATCATCATCAGCAGCAGCAGCAGCAGCAGAATCACCTGCAGGATCAGAATCAGCAGCAACAGCAGCAGCAGCAGCAAGACCAGGATGAGCAGCAGCAGAGTAAGCACCAGCAGCAGGACCAGCAAGACCAGGAGCACGAGCAGAATGAGCAGGACCAGCAGGACCAGGAGCAGTTTCAGCAGAGTGCGCAGCAGAAGCACCACTGCCAGGAGCAGCCACAGCAGAAGCTCCAGCAAGAGAAGAGCGAGCCCAAGCAGCAGAAGCCCCAGCAGAAGCAGAATCACGGACATGGGGCGGGAGGGTGGCCCTGTCCCTCTTGCCAGGGATGGCGGCAGGTTGCTGAGCCTTTCGCTTCTTCCCCATGGTTGTGGGGTTGCTGCCTGGCAGGGAGGCTGGCAGGAAGGCTGGCAGGCACCAAGGCTGGCACCAAGGCTGGCAGGAAGCCTGGCAGGAAGCCTGGCAGGAAAGCAGGCACCAAGGCTGGCAGGCAGACTGGCTGGCAGGGAGGCTGGCAGCAATGCTGGAAGGCAGGCTGGCAGCAATGCTGGCAGGCAGACTGGCTGGCAGGGAGGCTGGAAGGCAGGCTGGTAGCAATGCTGGAAGGCAGGCTGGAAGGCAGGCTGGCAGGGAGGCTGGAAGGCAGGCTGGCAAGGAGGCTGCCCAGGAGGCTGGAAGGCAGGCTGGCAGCAAGGCTGGCAGGGAGGCTGGAATGCAGGCTGCCAGCAAGGCTGGAACGGAGGCTGGAAGGCAGGCTGGCAAGGAAGCTGCCCAGGAGGCTGGGAGGCAGGCTTGGAGGCAGGCATGCAGGCAGGGCAGGCAAGGAACTCAAAGTGTCCAGCAGCAGGTCTTCCCTCGGAATGCTGGCCACGTGCGAGCTGCTTCCCTTTATAACCGGGGGGCTTGCGCAATGCATCCCCCCCGCATGCTCAATTAACGCGCGACATCCATTCCGGTTCCGCTGTGCATCTGCTAGGCTTCCGCTGTGCATCCACTTTTTCCGCTGTGCATCCGTTTTGTATCCGTTTTTTCCGTTCTGCGTCCGCTCTCCTGAGACCCCCCCGAAGCCCTGCGAACGCGCCATCCGTTCTGCATCCGCTGTGCTTCTGTTACGCATCCGCTTCGCATCCGCTCTGCGTCCTCCCCGCGTCCGTTTCATCCGTTCCAATTATGCAAATTTTCACCCCTTTTGAGCGTGGATACAACGGAAGGAACATTTTTCCCTTCCGTTGTGTCCTCTTTGCATCCGTTGGGCAGTGTGACACGGCCTTAACATAAATTGCCAACTCACATTGTCAAAGGCTTTCTGTGCATCTAAAAACATCAGAGCCATTTGCTTTTCAGGATGTGCCTCATAATATTCCAAAGTATCCAGAATTATTCTCATATTATCTTTAATTTGTCTCTTTGGCAGAAATCCATTTACATCAGGATGAATACAGTTATTTAAATATCTTTTCAGTCTTTCTGCCAAAATTGAAGCAAAGATTTTATAGTCTGAGTTTAATAGGGATATAGGTCTATAGTTTTTAACTTGCTGTGGATCTGTATCTTCCTTTGGTATAAGTGTAATGTATGCTTCTGACCATGTTTGCAGTATTCTCTTCTTTGACATAACTTCATTCATAACTTCTAGTAATTGAAGATTCAGTGTTTCCTGAAATGTCTTATAAAATTCCGCTGGCAAACCATCTAGACCTGGTGCTTTTCCAATGTTTTGTTTTTTTAGAGCTTCTGTTAGTTCCATCATCGTTATGTTCCCTTCTAACATTATTTCAGTGTCTTTGGGTATCTGGGGTAAATTCGCTTTCTGTAAATATTGCTTAATTCTTTCTTCTTGAATATTCTCTTAATAATACAATGTTCTATAATATTCTTGTATAATTTTTTTCTTCTCCACATTTCCATAACAGATATGTCCTTTTTCATCTGTTAGTTGGTTTATCCTTCTTGATTATCTTTCCTTTCTCAATTTATAAGCTAACCATCTGCCTGGTTTGTTTGCATCTTCGAAATAGTTCTGTTTGGCATTTTTAATTTTTTGTGCTAACTCCTCTTTTTCCATTAGTCCCATTTTATGTTTAGTTATGTCCATTTTAATTTTGATATCTTTTTTTGTGGAAATTTCTGTAATTCTTTTTCCAGTCTCTTATATTCATCTTCCAGTGTTTTAAAAAGTTTTTTTTTCTGTTTTATATTTCTTTTTCTTGTATATTCTATTGTCAAACCTCTTGTGTAGCCTTCATCGTGTCCCAGAGATTCTGTTAAGATGTACCCTCTTTTTTATTTTCTTTAAGAAAGAAAATTAATTCTCTCTATTTTCTATTTAAAATCTTTTTCCGTTAATATCGTATTGTTTAAAGTCCATCTAGATCTCCTCTTTTGTCCTTTCCATATAACAGTCATTGGATTGTGATCTGCCCAAGTACTTGTTTCTATTTCGATTTCTTGTATGTTAGAAAGTAATTCTGTTGACATCCATATCATATCTATTCTAGACCATGATGCATGTCTATTTGAATAAAAAGTACATTGTTTATTTTCCACATTTTTTCTCTCCATGCATCTTTTAAGTTAATTTCCTCTACCATTTGGAAGAAGGATTTTGGCAATGTCTTTCCAATTTTCTTTGTTGTTTTCTGTGTTTTATAATCCAATTTCTCATTAATTATTCCATTAAAATCTCCCTTTATACAAATATTAGCATAGTCCAGTTCAGTTATTTTCATATGTAATTTCCTGTAGAATTCTTGGTGATCGTTTGGAGCATAGATTGCTATTAAAAGTGTTTTTACATTATTGTCCATTATCTCCACCATCAAAATCCTTCCATCATCATCAAATTTGTTCCACAGGGATTGTATCTCTAGTGTATAAGATCACACCTCTTTTTTTACATTGTGTCAATGATGTGCATAATTTCCCTAATTTTTGTTGCTTCAGTATATATTCATATTGTTTTTTAATATGTACTTCTTGTAGGCAGATTATGTCAAACTTTAATTTCTCTAGTTTATGGAATATTTTCTTCTTTTAGTGGCTAAATTAAGTCCATTTATATTAATCGTAATCAATTTTCTCTCATCCATTTTAGGCTTTATAGGAAGGATTTGTTGCTCTAGTAAATCTTGGTTCTCGTTGCTCTCTGGCTACACAACCTACTCCTTCTTCTTTTTCAATTGCTGTTATACACTCCTCTTGAAATTCGATTAGCGACTCTTCTTTTCTTGTATCTTCTTCCTTTCCTCTAAAATATTCTAGATAGAATAGCTCAGCTTCTTCAATTGTGTCAATTCTGTGTCTTTGTTCCTGCAAGGTGAACATGAGATCTTCTGGTATTAACCATCTGTAATTTACTCCTCTCTTAAGTAACTCTTTAATCAGAAATAAGTATTCTCTTCTCATCTCTCTCACTTTTCTCGGTACTTGTTTCAGTACCAAAATTTCTTTGTCTTTATACTTTAGCTTTTTCTCTCGCCACCTGCAATATCTGTGTTTTAATAGTTTTCTTTGTAAATCTAATGTGCACTTCTCTTGGTACTTTATTTCTCATTGCATATCTTGTATAGACATGAAACACTTCATCCATTCCATCCATCATCTTCTCTTTGGTTATCTCTAACGCTTCTGCCAGGATTTCTGTCATTATTTCAGCAAGGTCTTCACCCTTCTTCTAAGTTTGGAATCTCAAAATTCTGACCTTTCTATTTCCCATCCCAAAGATCTGCTCCTGTCTCAACTTCACTCAATCGAGTATCAATATCTCCAATTTTTTAATCTCTTTGTACATCTTGTTCTTCAATTTTCTTGAATCTGTCCTCATATTCATCATCATCTGTTGGATATTCTCAACTTTGTCATCTGTCTTCTGTTCTTTGCTCTATATTTTCTGTTCTCTTTTCAATGTTGTCTGTTTTTGCTTGTATATTTTAGATTCTTTGCATAATCATCTGCAGTGTCACTTCCTTCTCCTTCTCCTGTTGCAGCATCATCTGTATTGATCGTTGTCCTCCAGATGGTGAAGAGGAAGATGTTGGTATTGAAGAAGCTGAGGCTCCTATTTTTCTATTCATCTTGCATTCCTTGATGAAAAAAGAAAAAATAAGAGACAAGGGCAGACAACTGCCACCCCAATAAAAAATAAAAAGAGAAAAAATAAAAAAGGAAAAATCTTCAGGCACTTGTATACCTTAATCCAATTGGTTCCAGTTATAAAAAAAGAAAAAAAATGTAAAAGGAAGAGAGGGTGGAAAAAAAAAAAAGAAATTAAAAAAAACAGAAGTCTGTGTTCATCTTAATAAAAAAGATACAGCAAAAAAAGGAAAGGGAGAAAAATATATTCTAATTCCTGGATCAAAAGGCTAAGATTCCAACATAAAAATTCAGTTGGAGGGGAAATAAAAAAAAGGACGACAGACAATTCTGACTGGAAGCAAAAACCACTGCCACTTAAATGTCCAAGGTTCTTTGGTAAATCAAATCAGAATTTCCAGTTCTATTTTCAAGGTCACTTCAGTCTTCGTTCAACTTCAACTCCAGACTCTGGCTATCTATAGTTTCACAGAAGAGCACCTGTATAAACAATTTGCCATGCTCAGTAAAAAGCTCAGAGTCCTTGAATGTAACTCCAATGTATAAACATGTAGAAAAGAAAACAATGTATCCAAGCCTCTAGATGGCAGTGTTACTTATTTCCCTTCACTTTCACTTCCCCTCGTATATCCAAAGCCAGGAATAGATAAAAAAAATTAAAGTCTTTAGAAAGAAAAAGAAAAAGGTAAACCTCAAGTGAAAAACCTAAAAAAAAAGAGTCCTAATCAAAAGAGACTTTCAAAGAGATTATTTAAAAAGTAAATATTAGAGGAAAAGACCTGTCCAGTTTAAAACTGTGAAGCTTTAACCAAATTCCAAGTTCCAATAAAAAGGGGAAAAAACCCTTCAGTTTAAATTTAGCTTAATCTCGCCGCTTAACCTCTTTTGTCCTCACTTTTAATTTCACTTTAAGTCTTTTAGGGTGTTCTCTCCAAAAAATAATAAGTAGAAATTCATCTCACCAAACTGACACACTTTCTTTCCCGATCTCTTCCGTTCCGGAGCTGTCCCAGCTTCAGCAGCTTAAATGGCTGCCTCTCCGCCGCTGTCAAAAAGGGCTTCTCCTGGATCTACCAGGGACTTTGCAGTATCCCTGGGATTGACAGGATGTGTCCTTCTCTGTCACCGTCTCTACAGGACGGTTTAGGTCCAGTGAGACCGTCCAACAGCAGAGATATCGGCGGCGATCTTGGAACCTCAAGATTGCATGCTGTACTGCCGCGACGCCATCTCCGCCCTTCTGTGACCTTCTCCTCTGAAGTTGTGAAACAAGGGATTTCAATGATTTTTTGTGGGGAATAGGATAAAGTTTGAAGTTTATGCAAGAAGCTCTCTTGGTGAAAGGAAGGTAGTGCTGCTGCTGCTGCTGCTGCTGCTGCTGTGGCTTCTCTGATCTCACAGTTCTGTCCATTTTTTTGCGAAAATGTCAGTCCCAACTTAATTTTAGTACCTATTGATACTTTCTGGGAAGATCTTTGTAGCATGAAATTCATTACAAGTGTAGCTTAATGTGGGTTAAAATAGCCATAGTTCAGAGAAGGAAGCCCTGGAAAGCTATAGTATCTGACAGGGTTGGTTTGAATGCCACTATTGGGCTCAGGAAAGCAGATATTCCTCCTACATTCTCTTTGGTCTTCCTGACACTGCTTGATGGACCACTTTTGCAAGATCAGTGGTGGGGGGGAGGAGGAGGAGGAGGAGGAACAATGATAACAACAACAATAATAGTCTGGAAGTCAGCTGCTTGTGGCAGTGCTGCTAACAAAGAAAGTGGCAGAAAAGGCAGAGTGATAGACTAGGGCATCCTGGTTATGGGGTCTGGATGCCAAGGGTGGCCTAAGGTTGTGGATGACTCTGTTATAAGCCCCACTCTTCATCCTGGATTGGGTTGAAAGGGTGACCATAGCAGCAGAGGCTCACTAGAAGGCCCAGGTGTTTCACTGGTGGGGTCTGGAGACCATGGGGGTGCAATTGTTCACTTTCAGTTGCAGAGTTTTGATGCAATATGGCAGTGATGGTCAGGAGGTATGGGTGGGTGGGCCTGAGCCAGAAGCACCTAAGAGTAAGGGAGGTGTGTATGTATGGGGGGCATTATTGGTATTATTGGGCAGAGCTATAGATAGACTAGGAATCTGAGAGCAGACTGTATGCAGACTTGCCAGGAATTCTGAGTGTGCCTCCAATACCCTATGGTTATTAAACTTTCAACTTTTCTTTGGTCAGGAAGTGCTTCTATGAAGAAAATGACTAGCCCAAAGACACCCAATGAGCTTCCTTGACCTAGGATGAACTTACAAAACACCACACCTCACTGCCTCTCATTTCCTTGGTTCCATCTGTTGTCATTCTTGAGCTTTTCCTCCTAAGAGCTGCCCTTTATCCCACTACCCTAAAGAGTATAAGCTAGCAAAAGTTGACTTTGTGTAAAGTGGGAGGGTTTGGTTTGGTGGCCTTGTCCTTTTCAGAACCCTAATTCAGCTTACTTACAACCTCCATTCTTGCTTCCAGGTTTTCCTCAAACCCTGTCCTGCTGCCTCAGCAACACTTCACTGGTGCCCATGACTTTCAACCTGCATGTCCCAGGAGATGGTAATGGAGACCCAAGTATTAGGAGTCAGGATCAAGCCTCTGACATCTCAAGGCCAATGTGGAGAAAGGCATGGTTTGCATCTGCAAAGCCCAAAGAATTTACCATTTCTCCTAGCTATGGTACCATTCGCCCACAAGGATTTCTGGACATTGAGGTACAAAATCACTGAAGCCTTGAAACTGAGATTTGAAGTACAACTAGTTGTCTGTAGAACTTAATTGTGAGATTAAAATGCAATGGAAAGACTTCCTGAAATCAATCAATGGCCCTTGAAAATGCTGAATACTTAGTGAGTTGTTAATTATTTACGTTGCTCTTGAAAGATCCTTAGTCTTGGATGAAGCAAGCAGCAAATATAACATTTCTTCTCCAGGTAGTTCTCAACCTAAGACCATTTGCTTACTGTGTGCTCAAAATAACCATGGTACTTCAATATGGGTAGGCCTCGACTTAAAATAGTTCATTTAGTGACCATTTAAAGTTACAACAGTACTGAAAAAGTGACTTATAACCATTTTTCACATGACCATTACTGTATCCCCATGGTTACATGATCAAAATTCATATGCTTGGCAACTTACTCATATTTAGTTTTCCACTCATTTCCTTCTTTCATCCTCGGTAGTATGCCTCTTGGAGATTGAGTTTAGTAAACCCTTTTCCTTTTGCCAGATACTCCAACATATCTTTCATGAAGGGTAAAGGGTAGTTATTGTGTATGCACACGGTATTAATTTATTTAAAATCAATGCAGAGTCTCATCCCCCCCCCATCTTTCTTTTCCTTAAATAACACGGGAGTTATCCATCTATCTTCGATTTTGCTGGGTGTATAAACCCTCTGGCCAGATTGTTATCAATGTCCTCCCTTAGTTCCCTCAATTCTCTGGGTGTCATGGAATATATTTTGGGATTAGGTAATTTCCCCTTCCACAAACTCTATTGAACAGTCTGAGGGCCAAGAGAGGGGGCAGTACATTGCATTCTTCTTTGCTAAAAACATCTGCTAAATCTCTGTATTCCCAAGAATCAAAGGGATTCCAGGGGGTTGTTCTGATAACACATCTGTTGCCTCATTCTGATTGTCTGAGGTTTGTAGTCTGTTTGCCTCTTCATTGGGTGGAATTGGAGGCGGTTCAGGGCCGAGCGCTAATTTGAATTTCCAATAGACACTTTTCTAAATGATCATAGGACACCGTTTGTCTAGCCAGGCAGGACCCAAGATGGCTGATTCAGTCATTTTCGGTACTACTATAAAGTGAATCGGCTCCCAGTGCCTACCTATCTCTAGCATTAGCTGTTCAGTGACAAGCGTGGCTGGGTGGCCTCCTATTAGTGACCCATCCACTTGTTTGAATCGGATGGGGCTTTTTAGGGATTTTGTGTTTATCCCCAATTTTTCTACCATGGCAGGACTGATGAGACAACAGGTGCAGCCGTATCTATGATGGTCTGTATGTCCCCATGGGTCCCTGTTCTGGGCACTGTTAATCTCGCTTTTAAGAGAAAAGGATGGATGACTTCACTTACCATTGGGTCATCTTCCTCACTGTCTGCACTTTGTATTATTGGTGTATTGAGGGCCAGAGTTCCTTCCTGTCCTGTGGCACCAGAGAGGGAGACCTCCACGGCCTGGCAGATGAATTTTCCTTTTTTGATCGGCCTTCTGGGAGTCTTCTTCAGCTTGGCTGGGGTGGGTGCTCTCACTTGGGTCACAGGAGCTGACACCAAATACTCAGAAGCTCAATGACCCTGTTGGCCACATTGGGAGCATTTGATGGGGTTTGTGGCCGTCGCCCTGATGCACTCTTGTATTTGATGAGGGGTAGTGTGGCGACTGAGTTGTCTTTGCGCTGTTTTTCTTGGCCTGATCTACCGATGTCATCTTATTTCATTGTCCATGGCAATGGCCACCTGGTACCACTCAAGGATTCAATCTCCCGGTGCTCTGCATAGGCATATTTTTAGCAATTCCTCATCCAGGCAATCTTTGAAGTAATGCACCAGCATCTGTTTTGGCCAGTTTCTCAATCTCTTGGCCAGGCAGCGGAATTCTTGGATGATTTCTTTTGCTGGCTGACCTTTTTGCTTCATCATTTTTATCTCTGCCTCTGCTTCTTGGGCTTGGAAGGAATCCTCGAATCAGGCTGATAACTCTTGCAGGAAGTCATCTACATTATCCAACTCTGGGGCCCCTTTGTCATGAATGAATGAATGAATTCTTTATTGGTCAAGTGTGATTAGACACACAAGGAATTTGTGTTGGTGCATATACTCTCAGTGTACTTAAAAAAAGGAAAGATAAATTTGTCAAGAATCATAAGGTACAACACTTAATGATAGTCATAGGGTACAAATAAGCAATCAAATCATACTCGGAAACAGTCAATATAAATCGTAAGGATACAGTCAGCGTTCCAGAAAAACCCAACTCCAATTAAAAACTCAGAGACAGGCATTTTCTCAAAATTTCCTTTTATTAGTTATATTGGCACATCTTGGAAAACCCGAATCTGAATGTTCTGGGTTTTCCTCTGATAAGTAAACAATTACAAATCCATCTTCTGCACCCCTCATTCAATCACATGCCCCAAACACCATCTGTTCCAAATTGAGACATTCTGTTAAATGGGTACGGATGAGGAAGGAGCAGGACTCAGGAATGCAAGAAACTCTTTATTTACAAGCCAGAATCAAAAAGCGAACAAACACAGTCAGCGCCATTCTTTTATAGCCGGTGCTGTCCAACACTTCAGCCACTGACGGGACTCAATCTTCCTGCCAGAGGCTGAACCAATGTCAGACTCCACTCTGCATATAATGTAAATTCATGTAAATGTAGCGTAATGCATATTTAACAGATCCCCTCTACTACTCCTCAGCCAAGTGCAGGAATAACATTGCCCTGACTTTAAAGAATAATGTTATTATGTCTAACCACATACACTCCATGAAATCTCCCCTCCTATCTTCCCACGCTCAAGAATATGGCAGCATGAAGCTTCTGGTGCTAATATGACTTCCAAAGCTGACAGGCGCCCTCCCCCGAAGAAAAAAAATCACGTCCTGAAAAATACAATAAACAAAACACAACAAGGGGTTAATGGGTATATTTTTCTGCCTGTGTTTTATATTCTTCAGCTGCTTCCATTAGAGCTTTTTTTGTATTTTTCCAACCTTTCTTTAATGATTCCATCATCTCCATTAAGGACATAGATATTGGGGGGTTCTCTAGGTAACTTGGGCATAGGAACAAAATCCACGTCGGTAGTAATTTGGAAAGGAGTCAAGCCAGTGCTACTGTGTACTGCATTATTATAAGCCACTTCTGCAAACGGCAATAGATCTGCCCAGTTTTCTTCCTGATAATTTACATAACAATAGATTGTTTGTTCCACCATGACGTTCGCACGTTCAGATGTTCCATTACAAGAAGGATGGAAAGCTGAGGTAATTTGGCAGTAAATTGAATGCCTTGATCTGAGATCACTCGACAAGGCACTCCATGAAGTCAATCAATGTGCTTCACAAACAGCTTGCTAGTTTTTTGGCAGAAGGTAATCCATTACATGCTGTGAAATGGGCTTGCTTGGAGAACAAATTGATGACGGTCCATGAGAGTCATCACCGTGCTTTAGTACCATCATTCTCAGGGTGCTGGGAACATAAATTTTGTTTCCTTTCCAAGCCAGTCCTACACTCATTGTCAAATCAGTTTAATTCTCAGCAAACCATGGATCGTTTAAAAGTACTGCTTTCAAATCAGCTGTTGGTTTATCCTCAGGGAGATCAGAACGGTGTTGGGCTTGGGCTCTGGTGATTTCTTGGGGAGCAGGTTGGGCTTCTGAAATCATGGCGTGCACTATTTCCTCTTGGCGACTGTCAATTTGGGGTTTTCCAGACATTGGTCAATAAATTCCCCCCCCCCCAAAAAAATATATTTCAGTTTAAAATTGAATCTCTTAAAGTATTGAGCCCAGTGAACTTGCTTGGGGGAGTTTTCGAGGAGTTTTTAAAGCCTCAGGGTTTTTGTGATCAATCCACACCTCAAATGGCTCCTTAACTCCTTCCAAATAATGCTTCTAGGACAAGAGGGCCCATTATAAAGCAAAACTCTCCTTCTCCCAATCTGACCACCTTCGCTCCATGTCAGTCAGTTTCTTAGAATTGGTGAGTTTTGGGTTAGAAGGAAAATTCAAAATCATGGTCATGGAGTTGGGTAAACCATTCCAATGCTTTCTCTAGCAGGTTGTCTCCCAGGATGGAGACAATTTCTCTCTCATCATGGAACTCATCCCCATGGCGATCAATGTAGGACCAGGCTGTATTTCAATAGAAAGAAAGCTTGCTTGCAGTCCCAACAAAAACAGGCTTGGACAGGCTTGAATGTAGCAAAAAAGTTCATATAATTGAGTGTGGTACCTCACATGAACAATTCATTAAGTTAAGGCTAGGTCTCACTGGCCGACGGATGCAAAACATATGCAAAAAGGACACAGCGGACAAGCAAAAGTTCAAGGGTGCTCCATCTGTTGTCATCCGCTCCAAAAAGTGGCAAAAATTTGCATAAACAGAACGGAAAAGAAAGGAAAAGAACGGACGTGGGTAGTATGTAGCGGGGATGTTAAACGGATGTTCATAGGAAGCCTAGAGGATGTATATAGGATGCAAACCGTTCACTGTGCATCCTTTCTATTTCCGTGCTACTAACGCTGTGTAGACGTTCCGTGTACCTTTTGTTTCCTCCCTCTTTCCGTTTTCAGCTGCAGCGGATGTGAGTTGAGGGGATGCCCAGAGGATGCAGAGAGGATACAGCGGATGTTTAACGGATGATAAACGGACATAGAACGTTTGTTGCTCATATGTCGCGGATTTACATCGTACATGGCAGAAAGTTCATCCGTTCACAAAGTTTTGTGCAGCTCAAAACTTCTTGAGCGGATGAAATCTCAGTGGACGGATGCTTGACGGATAGAGCGTATGAAACATGTATGCAATGAGTACACAACGTATGCATAGCGTTTTCCAACGTTTTTTTACGTTTTACATCCTCTTTGCATCCGTTGGTGCAGTGGGACATGGCCTTTAGAATAATTAATCAGAGGAACAACTTGCCTCGAGAAGTTGTGGGTGCTCCAACAATGGACATTTTAAAGAAGAGATTGGACAACCTGAACTGGTATAGGGTTTCCTGCTAAAGGTGGGGGTTGGACTAGAAGACCTCCACAGTCTCTTCGAACCTGTTATTCTGTTACCGTAGTACAGATGTGACAGGACACGCAGCTGAATAACAATGGCTAATCACTTTAACAGCAAATTTCCTGGTCCCTGTTGTGTATTGTGGCCATAAGTAAGAAAGAGCTGTAGCACAAAAATAAAATGTAATAGCAAATATCCAAGCTAGGATGGCAATAATCTCTCAGCAACTTGAGAATCCCTGTTTTCCTTTTCCACTGCAGGTGACCTTATGCTCAAACACAGTGAAGACTTATGAAACTGCCCTGGTAGTGGACATCAAGGGTAGTGGTGAGGATGTGCTGGCCCTCCCAATTTCAGCAAGGTACTCTTTACATAATTTCTGCAATGCTGCGACCTCTATGGGGATCCAGTCTTTGTCTCCTTTCTAAACAAGATACATAGAAGGGAATGGAGTGAATAGGGAATGGGATGACTCACTGCAGCCAGGTGGGTGTGACTGGCTGGCTGTGGCCAGGTTAACACAGAGGATTAGAGGCTTGGGGTGGCTAGATAGGTGTGCCAGGTGGACCAAACCATACGGGTGTGGCCGGGTGGATGCAGAACAAATTGCCCAGTGCAATTTATTCTGGATGTGGAGCAACTCATAACACTGCCAGAACAAAAATCACCCAGAGACATGCTGGCAAATGGGAGGTAGGGAAGTGGCCAAGTTTGAAAGGCAAGAGGTGGATTCCCCCCCTCCCCGCCACACGCACGCCTACACACACCCATTTGCAGAAATGCTCCATTTTTCTTTCTCTTTTCCAAGGAGAGGTTTCCTTGCAAAGTTTGGCAGGGAAGAACAGTGGCTGGGTTTATTTATCTCCACTCTCCCACTATTTGCAGAAACACTCAATTTTTCTTTTTCCTTCTGCTGAGACCTTATATCATTTCAGACAAGTGATTGTCTAGTCTCTTAGAATGCAGGATGAGACGAGGCTTGGGCTATAATTGTGGTTTTTCATACTCTTATGGTTTATGTTCTTATGCTACCTTTGCTTGTAATCTTGGCAGGATAGCTGGACAAGGATCTCTTTCCTGAGATCCTTATCTCAGGAAATCAAGATCAAGGAATGATGTGCATATCCATAAATAAAAGGGACATTTGCCTAGTTCATATTAAAAAAAAGAATATCAGAATGTAGACCAACAAACAAAGAAACCAGAATTCTACATTTAGTTGTGTTTATGACATTAACTGTGGGAAAACTGGGAAGGAAGACATAGACCAATAAAATCAGGAAACCAAAGAAAACAAACTGATACATCGTCTATTCATTGTGACTTTCTCAACACTACATTTGGAAGCAGAATATTTCAAGAGAAATAAATGGCTGGAGTAAGAACCAGAGAAAAATATTAGCATTGATTAAATGCTTTGTGATAATCTAAAAATTTACTACCTAGATAAAGCATAACACATGGTATACAACTATAAATCTAGTTTGCCATATCAAAAAAGAATATCAGAATCATAGAGATAGATGGTGTCATTCAAAATCAAATTGTTAGCATCTGGGGGGAGAGTGGGAGTCATAGCAAGGACTACATCAAACTGCACTGAAAATCTAAAATATCCACTCTCCCCTCCTTCTGTTTATCTCCTCCTTCTCCTCCATTTCCACCACCCCTTCCCCATTTTTGTGGATTTGACCAATGATGAATCCCTTCCCTGATTCAGTGAGATTGTTGCAAACGGATGTGCTTTGTGAGGATTTATAACTCTGAAGAAATGCAGAAATTACAGTCAGTACTCATCATCCTCACATGCTCCATGCTGTGAACCAGACACCAAACTTTGCAGGGAAACCTCTTGTCGGAAAAGAGAGAAAAATTGAGTGTTTGTGCAAATGGGGGGGGGGAATAAATCCATCCAGCCAACCCCCTTTTATGCCAAACTTTGCAAGGAAACCTCTTCTTGGAAAGAAGAAAGAAAAATGGAGTGTTTCTGCAAATGGGGGGGGGGGGGGAATCCACATCTTGCCATTCAAATTTTGCCACGACCCTACTTCCCGTTTGCCAGCACATCTCCAGGTGATTTTTGTTCTGGCTGGGCACTGAGTTGGCTCCACATCCAGTTGCTCAGGTGGATGTTATGTCCCCACCTGGCCACACCCACCAGGTGCCCTCCACCTGGCCACATCTATGTGGTTATGTCAACCTGGCCAAGCCCACTCAGCCACCCCAAGTCATTGGCTCCAAGCCAGCTGCACCTAATTCTCCATGTTGACTTGACCAGTCCACGAACCACTCAGCCAGGGGTGGGATTCAAAATTTTTAACAATCAGTTCTGTGGGCATGGCTGAATTGGTGGGTGTAGCTTGGTGGTCATGTGACTGGGTGGACATGGCTTGATGTTCATGTTATTGGCTGAGTGTGGCCAACTCAATATCACTCACACTGAGGCATGCATCTCCTCTCCTGGCCTCTCATGAATGTGGAGATACTGCAACAGTGGTAAATGTGAAAAATAATCATAAGCCACTTTTTTCAGTGCCATTGTAAGTTTGAATGGTCACTCCACACAACCAAAGTACCAGCAAAGGAAGGGAAAAAAAACTCCAGAGACGTTCCTGAGACAGGAAGTCTAGTCTTGACAAGAATGTAATAAGGGTTAATGGAGAGGCAGTTTCTATAAGCAACACCAGAATGTTTCCTTCCTGCCTTCCTTACAGGATTAGGCCAGTCATTTCTTCTAACACTCGGTTCTCCGAACTGCTTTGAATGTTAACAATCGGTTCTAGCAAATAGGTGCAAACTAGTAGAATCCCGCCCCTGCACTCAGCCATACTGTGCTCACTCAGTTACACCCACCCGGCTTCAGTGAGTCATCATAAACCCCAGTGAATTAGTTGTCAGCATTTTAGTCCAATTAAATAGAATGTCATTCTTAAATGTTACAATTAGAACTGTAGTTGTAATAATTTGATTGTATGTTCACATGACTTTTCAAATGTGACATAAGGATTAAGATACTGAATTTTGATTGATTACATACCATCAAGTGGTTGTTGACTATTAGTGATCATATAAATATATTTTCTCCGGGGGGGTCTGTTGATAATCAGGTCTTTCAGGTCTTCCAATGGTGCCAATCAAGGAGAGAGCCTAGAACTAAAGAGAAACTTTCTGACAGTGAGAAAAATGTAACAATGGATTGGCTAATCTCCAGAAGTTGTGGGCGCTCCATCTGTGGAGCTTTTGTAAGAAAAGATTAGACAACCATTTCTACAGAATAGCAATAGCCCTTACACTTATATACAGCCCTCTTTACAGCCCTCTCTAAGTGGTTTACAGAGTTAGCATATGGCCACCAACCATCTGGGTCCTCATTTTACTGATCTGGGAATGATGGAAGGCTGAGTCAACCATGAGTCGGTCAGGATTGAACTTCTGGAGTGAGCAGTGAGTTAGCCTGTAGTTCTGCATTCTAAGCACTGCATCACCACAGCTCAATATAGAATAATGTAGATTCTTCTGTTTGAGCAGGAGGTTGGACTGGAAGACCTTCAAAGTCCCTTCCAACCATTTTACTCTGTTCTGTACTTCTGTGCACTCATCACTGCTATAACTGATTATTCCCCCCTGCTGCAGGTCATCCTTCTTTTCTGTTTCCTTCCTCCTTTCCCAACCTTAGAACCTTGTCCAGAGTAAATGGCTTTCACATAATGTATTTGAAGTAGGATAACTTGCCTTAAATGAGAACACTGGTTTGATTTGTTCAAAACTGTTTGTTCGTTCATTTGTTTTCTTGGCTATTTATGGTGTTCTCAGGAGTCTTCTCCAAACCCATAATTCAACAGCATCAATATTCTTTTTGTCCCACTTCTTCAAAGTACGACTTTCACTTCCATAGAGCGTCATGGCCTTTGTAGGTGTAGACATATCATATCATTTGACTATCTTTTCCAAGGCCTTCCTGGCCATTGGACCAAGTGTTAGTCTGCAGCAGCATATTCCTTGATTGCTTGTCCTTTACAATTGAAGATGGATCATTATAGGTTTACAGCAGTCTCCTTTGGTTGATATTCACTTGTGTGAGCATGTTGGTTATGCAGCAGCTATCTTATAAGTTCATTTCACTCACTTTTTCTGGAGATTGGTAGGGCATTTTGAAATCTGATTGAGAAATAGCAAAGGGAATTCTAGAGAAACACACTGGCTTGTCATAAACGAGGCAGGTCACATGGTGCTGACAAGGACTTGAGCCTGAGGAAAGTGACGGAGCGTTGCGAACATGCTTGACACACCTCTAGCTGGGATTTCCAGATCCAAGTCTTGATTTTCTGTGAAATATGGCCCTCAAGCCTCAAAAACCTGAACGACTGGGAAAATATCAAGGCCCTCTTGAGACTTCCAGCAGCTTCACTTTTAATGTACTGCGTGAAGTTTTAGAAACCTACATCCTCAGATAACTAATAAGATGATGAGACTTTTTCAAAATTATACATGTGTTATTCTCTGTATCTCCATTGTGGATTAGAATTTTTAAAATATCTTTTTATTGATTTGTTTTTCTGATTAACTAGATGCCTCACACCTCCACTACATGTGGCTAGCACCACTGTGAATTTTGGACGTTGTTTCCTGAAATTTCAGTATCAACAAGTGGCAAAACTGGTTAATGAAGCTGACCTTCCAGGGTGCTATGGTGTTCTTTCCCAGGTTGGTTGGATTTTTGACTTTTCTCTCTCCTATTTGAATGCTTCTGGAGGGGGCTTTTCCTTCATATTGATGGTCTTGTACAGGAGGATGAAACTGCAACATCCGTATGGGCAAGGTGGATTTAATAATGTGCCTATAGAAAAGAGGAGAGAAATGTTTTAGCCCAGTTCATTTCTTGAACTGTACTCTTGTTTACATTTTATTTAAGGATGTTTGGATAAGCTCTTGTTTTGTTGCTTTTATGTTATTGAGAACAACTGCTGAAAAGTTTGCTGAAATAAATTTTCAGAGCTCTATCATGAATGATAAAATATATAAACAAAAGACATGAATTTTATTGGGGAAGACAGATGGTGATGGCATAGAATGACTTCAAGCAGGGTAATTCTTACTGCTTTATCTCCACCTAGGAATATAAGAACTCTCCCACCATCTTGTATTCAAGTCCAGTGCCTTGTGGTATTATTCCACCTCATGCTACAGTTGAAATCCCATTAGCTTTGGAAGTCAAGGAAAAAGGCCACCAGGAAACAATGGCCTACATAGCTATCTTTGGGAATGAAGACTTTCCCCTGGTGAGTGGATTGAATGAGCAGGAATAAAGAGGCTTGTGTTACATCTTGTATTGCCTATGGTAAGTTCAATAAAGTTCCTCTGCCATAGGAAGCCAGGAAAAGGTCATAATCCATTGGTAATGATAAGCTCATTGGTTTGCTTTATGTGAGAACACTAGAGAAGGAGAAACAGGCAGATCATTTATTGAGATGGATCCTAGGATCTGCTATTCTAGTATTTGACACGAGAACGAAGAATGGTTGAAAATGGTACTCCAGATGATCCATAGCAAAATGGTATTATATGGGTGTGTGCCAATGGTTTGGGAATGGTTAAAAATTCCATCTGTAAGTGGCTAGATCTGAGTCTAGAATATAGATCTAGGAAAAATCCCTTTTAAAACCTTACAGTTAAACGTTTATTTCTAATTTATTCTGAAAATAAATTGGGAATGTGTACTGCATCAGTATGGGACGCAGTGGCTCAGTGGCTAAGGCACTGAGCTTGTTGATCAGATGTTTAGCAGTTCAGCGGTTCAAATCCCTAGTGCCTCATAATGGAGTGAGCTGCCGTTACTTGTGCCAGCTTCTGCCAACTTAGCAATTCGAAAGCATGTAAAAAATGCAAGTAGAAAAATAGGGACCCTTTTGGTGGGAAGGTATCAATGCTCCGTGCACCTTTGGTGTTTAGTCAGGTCGGCCACATGACCACAGAGACGTCTTTGGACAGCTCTTCGGCTTAGAAACAGAGATGAGCATCATCCCGGAACCTTTAACTTTTCCTTACTGCATCATTCATTTGAGAAACAGAAGTTTTTCCATATAATTTTACTATTCAAGATATTGAAACACTTGATAGCGACAGAACAAAGATCCTAAGAATGTTTATACTCCCTAAGTTTCAGAAAGGAGGCTGAAATGCAAGCCTCCTCAGGTGCAATAATATTTGTAGCGATAGAAGGGAAAACCCTCCTAAGTCAGTGCAATACTTCAACTTCAACTCCAATTTCAATACTTCTCTCTGAATGTTTAGTTTGTTGGGTGTTCCTTGGGTGAGAGTTTCTCCTGGGACAGATAGTTATGTTATTGCCATCTGTTCTTGAGTGGGAACTTACTCCCTCAGGAAATCTATCCTCCTCAGAAATAAGGAATCTTGAGAGGGCGGAGCCTGGTATCGCAATGATACGGCATGCGATCTTGGAGGTCCGAGATCGCTGCCGATATCTTTGCTTCTGGACGGTCCAATCGGATTTAAACTGTCCTGAAGAGATGGTGAAAGTGAAGAGCGCATCCTGTTGATCCCAGGGATACCGCAAAGTCCCTGGTAGATCCAGGAGAAGCTCTTCTTGCCAGTGGCAAAGAGGCAGCTATTAAAGCCCATGTCAACCTGCACCAATCGATGCAAAGAGGATGTAAAACAGAGAAAAGTGCTTGCCATCCGTTGGAAAAAGCGATGCATCCGTTGTGTACTCACTGCGTACGTCTTTCATACGCTCTATCCGTCAAACATCCGTCTACTGCTATTTCATCTGCTCAAAAAGTTTTGAGCTGCACAAAACTTTTTGAGTGGATGAACTTTCCACCGCATACGATCTACATCCGCGACACATACGGGCAACAAACGTTCTACGTCCGTTGTCATCCATTACACATCCGCTGTATCCTCTCGGCATCCTCTAGGCATCTGCGCAACTCACATCTGCTCCAGTGGAAAGCGGAAAGAGGAAAGAGGGAGGAAGCGAAAGGTACACGGAACGTCCACACAGCGTTAGTAGCACGGACATAGAAAGGATGAAAGCGGATGCAGCTCGGATATAAAGCATTAAAACGGACAAAACGTATGTATATGGGACGTATCTCGGATATTTAGGATGTCTGGAGGATGTCTAGAGTATGTAGAAGGACACCTAGCGGAAAACTGATATTTCCTATAAAAAGGGGGAGGAAATCACCTGGATCTCACTATCAGTCCAGCAGCCGTGGTGTGCAGACCTCTTCAGCCTTGGTCTTGCCCTTCCACATCATCCATTGATCTCCACCATGGATCATCGCACACTCCTTTTGGTAGCCGCGATCATTCAACACCAGAACCAAGCCCTGTTCAGAATGTTTCACCTTTTTTACGCAAGGAGAAGAAGGAGACGTCCAAGAACTGTGTGGGTCCGACTATGGATCGGGAGAAGAGTGGAGTTTGGACTGTATGACAAGCTGATGGTGGAACTGAGGAATGAAGACACTCGTGCATTCCAGCACTTCATGAGGATGCCACCAGCCATGTTTGACGAAGTTGTGGAGCATCTGAGACCCAGGTTGACCAAGTCAAATATCAGCTTCTGTCCCAGCCTGGACCCTGGACTGAAGGTGGCACTGACTCTGTGCCATCTGGCCTCTGGGACCACATACAGAAACATGCAGTATGCCTGGAGGGTGCCACACAACACCATCAGCAAAGTGGTCAGAGAAGTGGTGCAGGCCATCATCGAAGAATACGTGGAGGAGCTCCTCCAGTGTCCCACCACTGAAGAAGGCTGGAGGAAAGTTGCAGAGCAGTGGTATCAGAGGTGGAACTTTCCCCACACCGTTGGAGTCATAGATGGCAGGCACGTGGCCTGCAAAGCTCCAGCCAACTCAGGGTCCAATTATAATAACTACAAGGGCTTCTTCAGTATCATCCTCTTTGCCAAGGTTGATGCTGACTACAGGTTCATGTACATCGATGCTTCAGGCAACGGGTCAGCTTCAGATGCCCAGATATACAACGCCAGTGACCTCAAGGATGGTCTGGAACACAACCTCATCATGGGTTTTCCAGATCCAGACCCCCTACCCAACGACACACAAGATGTGCCCTACTTCATCGTGGGGGATGACGCCTTCTCCCTCAAAACCTACCTCATAAAGCCCTACAGTTCCAGATACCTCACCCATGAAGAGAGGATCTTCAACTACAGGCTGTCCAGGGCAAGACGGGTGGTGGAGAACACCTTTGGCATCCTGGCCAACAGGTTCCAGGTACTTCTCACCACCATGCAGCATCGCCCACAGACTGTGAGGAGCATCGTGGAAGCTTGCTGCATCCTGCACAATCTCATGCGCACCCGCTACCCAGTGTTGCAGAACAGACTTGTGTCCGTCAACAAGGGAATGGGGACATGGAGTCTGGTGAATGAAGGCAAGGACAAAACCTGATAGTCACTGTGGATGTGCAAGGCCCCAACAGAGCTTCACGTGGAGGGAAGAAGCAGCGCAACCTCCTGAAACACTGGTGCAACTCCCCAGCTGGAGCAGTGGAGTGGCAAGACAGGATGGTAGATGCTTAATGGATGCTTCCTTCAGCCTGTCTCATCACACTGATGAGATTGTGCCATATATGTTGAGTGGCCTTACAATAAATAGGGCATTAATAAAGAGTTTTGTTTATTTTGAATTGTGTGGATCAATGAATAAATTGTTATTGATAATAAAGGGCCATATATGTGGCAGCTGGGAGGGTGGACCATACAGTCCCACTATGCTTACACTGGAGGTTTATCAATCCCACAGCTATCCTTACCCATCCCACAACTATCCTTACCCATCCCATAGCTATCCATCCCACAGCTATCCTTACCCATACCACAACTATCCTTACCTATCCCACAGCTATCCTTACCCATCCCACAGCTATCCTTACCTATCCCACAAGCATGCAAACGCTTAACCCTTTTTTCAATGTTTTTCCCAACACTTTATTAAGTAAAAAAAATGAACCAAGTGTGTGAAGCAAAGATAACCTTTATTAATAACAAACTGTATGACTTTATTAAAAAGCAAAATGTCCCAAGTAAAGTGTCTTAAGCAAAGATAAGGTGAACAGGTAACAACTCAGTCTCTGGCACTCTTCTCAGTCACTCTGAGGCTTGCCCATGGTCTCAGATGTAAAGGGGTCAGGGACTGTGGAGGTGGCTGTGGCTGGAGTGCTGGTCTGAGGCACCATTGGGGTGCTTGGCCCCGAAAGTACAACAGGAGATGGTGTGTGCAGGAAGCTCTCAGAGAGCTGACTCAGTCCCGTGAGGTTGAGAGGCCCTTCATCAAGTATCTGGGATGTGAGGCCCAAGACTGATGACAGATGTTCTGACAACGGGCTTGGCTGTGGGGTGGAGGAAGGAGGAGTGTGGTGGGGCTGTCTGGTCTGCAGCTGGGCGAGGTGAGGCGTCTGTGGCGTGCAATGAACCTGGGCCTGGACTGGGAAGGGCTGCCTATGCTGTGGGAAGTCCTGGTAGTGGTAGCCTTGGTAGGCGAGGGGCTGCTGAAATCCATGGAAGGGCTGTGACATCAGCTGGGGTGGAGGAGCAGACCTGGAGTGGGTAGCAGCAGGTTCAGCTGGGCCTGGAGGGTGGTGCAGAAGAGCTGTGATCCTATCCTTCACCACCTGGTACTGGGCCTCGGGCATGTCCATGAGGGTCTGGCTCACGTAGGTGATGAAGGGCTTGCGGTTCGAGGATGGTATGTCAAAGTGGACCAGCTGGGAGAGAAGATCTGTGCTGGCTTTGATTGTGTCCCTGATCTCCAAGAGGACAATGTGGCTCTGCCCCTCCGGTCTGCCTCTCTGCCTGCTTTCTGTGGAGGTGGAGCTGGGAGTGGGTGTGGGTTGGTCTCTGGTGTCTGCTTCTTCTTGCTCCATCTGAGACGGGATCCTCAACGTCCTCCGGTACGGGGAGTGCAGCTGTCGGGGAGGTCTCTGTCGTGGGGCCCTCCAAAGACACCTGCCTGGACACGGTAGCTGGCTGGAAGAGGAGTGGCTCTCTGTGGGCTGTCTGAGGGAGAGGGTTGACAGAGGGGCTGCTCCTCGGTGGCGGACCTCATCCTCCAGGAAGCTGCACTTGGCTATGACATAGGTCTCCTTGTCAGTGAGCTTGACAGCGGCCTGCCAGGATTTCTTCAGGTGCAGCTTGCCATATCAGGTGTGCATGTGCTTCCACCACCCCAGGAGGACATCTGAAGTGTAGCCCAGGCTCTCCGCCTTCTCTCTCCAAGCTGGCTGCTTTCTCTTGGTGTCGCAATAGAGCCTGTGGCCCTTCCTCCACAGGTACTCGTTCTCCCTCAGCCATTCCAGCACCTCCTCCTCATGGTCCTCGGAAATGGAGTACTGTTTCCTCTCTCCCTTCTCCTTCCCTTGCCTCTTCCTCCCTCTGGCAGGGCCTTCAGGGCCTTCAGCAGCAGGGCTTTGAGGGCCTTGGGGCTGGTCCACCACAGCAGCAGCAGCAGAAGCACCAGCAGCACCACCACCACCAGCAGCACCAGCAGGAGAAGCACCAGCAGCAGCAGCAGCAGCAGGAGAAACACCACCAGCAGCAACACTAGGAGCACCAGCACCAGCAGCAGCAGCAGAAGCACCAGCAGCTTCAGAGTCAGCACCAGGGGGTGGGATGGTGGTTCTGTCCTTCTTGCCAGGGCTGGCAGAAGTAGGCACAGGATTCCTCTTCTTCCCCATGGTGTTCTCTCAAGATGTCTCTGGCAGCAGGTCTTTCCTCTGAATGGTGACTGCTTGCGAGCTGCATCCTTTTATATCCACGGAGCTGACGCAATTCATCCTCCCCGCATGCGCAGTGAACGCTTTGCATCCGCTATGCATCTGTTACGTATCCACTATGCATCCTATAGGTGTCTGTGATGCATACGCATCCGCTCCTTCCGCTACGCGTCCGCTTCGCTATTCTTCTCCGGAAGCCCTGCAAATGTGTCATCCGCTTCCATCCGATAGGCTTCCTACGAACATCCGCTTCATATCCCCGCTACATCCTCCCCACGTCCGTTCCTTTCCGTTGTTTTCCGTTCTGTTTATGCAAATTTGGGGCACTTTTGAGAGCTGATAACAATGGATGGAGCCACCCCCAAAATTTTGCTCGTCCGCTGTGTCCTTTTTGCATACGTTTTGCATCCGTCGGCCAGTGTGACCTAGCCTTAAAGCTGCTGAAATTGGGACAGCTCTGAAACGAAAGAGAACAGAGAGTGTGCCAGTTTGGTGAGAACTTTTTTTTTTATTCTAAGATTTGAAAGGACACCCTAAGGAAAAGAAATAATCTGTAAAAGTTTTGACAGAAGTGATTAAGCAGCGATTTTAAACAGGAACGTCAAAGGAAGATTTTTATTTTCTCATTGCTGGATTTTCAATACATTACCTTATATTTTGAAATTGGACTTTTTTTTCTCTTTCATCTATTCTTTCTCTCCTTTTTGATTTTATAATATTTTAGGCTAGAGACTCCCTTTTAGTTATTTTTTTAAAAATATCTTTTTCTTTTTTTAATTAATTCTTTTTTTATTTTGCTTGGAAACGGAGGGGGAAAGTGAAAGCAAAAGAAACTTTGTAACGGTGCCAACTAGAGGTTTGGAAATATTTCATTTGTCTTTTTTACCAGACAAAGCTGAGAAAGAACTGAGACTTCTTTTCAAGGACATTGCTTTTTGATAAGACAGAGGGAAGAGCATGGGAGAGTATTATTGCAGGTATTCTTCTGGGTTTCTATCAACAGCTGGAGTCTGGTGTTGAAGCTTATAGGAAAAGAAAAGGTGAAAATTCTCCGGAGAAGAGAGTTATAACAAGACTCTTGGATAATTAAACAAAGTGCAGTGTGCTCTTTTTATTTTTTCTAAGCTACACTACCCCTCCTCATCAGTTTACTTTCTGATAGCTATTTGGATTTTTGACTCTTTGGAGCTTGTCTTTGTTTTTTTTTCTTTCTTGTCTTTGGAAGTTAAATTTCTATGCTTGCTTTTTATTTTAAAGAAAAAGCTTTAGTATTCCCTTTCTTTTAGTATTTCCCTTCCTTTTCTTTTCAAAGAAGTAGCCTTTTTTTTCCCTCTCCCTTCCTGGTATTTTTGTCTTTCCATCTACCTTCCATATTGTGTTTTTTTTTTTTCATCTTTCTGGCCTTCTTTTTTTTTATGCATCCTTTTATATTTGAGACCTCTTAATTAGATTAAGGTGTTGAAGAACCTGAAGAATTTTTCCTTTCTTTTTTTAGCTTTTTATTCTTCACTTTTCCGTCTTTTTTAGGATTTTACAATTTTTTCTTTTTTGTGTGCGTTTATGGTCCTTTTCTTCATTTTTGAATTTTTACTGTTATCAAACCAATCGATTGGATTATGGTATACAAGAACCTGAAGAATTTTTTTTTCTTTTCTTATTATTATTACTATTTGGCTTCTTTTTTCCTATGATTTTTATTTGGAACTGCAATTGGTTATTTCACAATTGGATTACAGTCTAGAAGAACCTGAAGATTTTGAATTGCTCGAAATGAGTAGGAAATTAAGAGCTCCTGGTTCCTCAACTTTTACTTCTTCCTTTCCACCATCTAGAGGACAATGTTCAATACAGACAATGTTAAGGCAAGAAAAAGAACAAGTGACCCTGCAGATGATTATGCAAGGAATTCAAAATATTCAAACAAGATCAGAGAATACTGAAAAGAGAATGGAGAACATTGAACAAAGAACAGGGAAGAACTGATGAAAAAGTGGAGAGCATCCAACAAATGATGATGAAGTATGATGAGAGACTCCAAAAAATAAACAAAGAGACAAGAAGAATGGAGACATTGATAACAGATTAACTGGGGTTGAACAAGACAAAAGTGGTATGCTGAGATGGGAGATGGGCAGATCAGAATTTTATCTTAGATTCCAAAACATAGAGGAAGAAAAAGGACAAAATCTAGCTGAGATAATGATAGAAATATTGGCTGAAGCTTTGGAAATAACTGAAGAGAAAATGATGGAGGGATTATATGAAGTCTATCGAGTCTTCACAAGAAATGCAATGAGAAATAGCTTACCAAGAGAAGTTCACATTAGATTTACAAAGAAAGCCATTAAAATGCAAATATTGCAAGTGGCAAGAGAGAAAACATTGAAATACAATGACAAGGAGATTGTGGTCTTGAAACAAGTACCCAGAAGAGTGAGAGAGATGAGAAGAGAAAACTGATTCTTGACCAAATTGCTACTTTAAAAAGAGGTTAATTATAGATGACTGATTCCAGAAGGTTTAATGTTCACATGGCAAGAACAGAGATACAGAATTGACTCAATTGAGAAAGCTGAATCATTTTACACAGAATTTTTCAGAGGGAAAGAGGAAGAGGCAGAAAAAGAAATTTCACTAATTGAACTCCAAGAGGACTGCCAAATGACGCCTGAAAAAGAAGAAGGTGCAGTGGGTGGAAAGGAGGAAGCCAAAGAACAACGTGAACCAAGATCCACGAGAGCTGTCAAACCTATCTACAAAATATAACCATGGAAGAGAAAAAATTGATTACAATTAATATAAATGGACTTAATTCAGCCGTTAAAAGAAGGAAAACCTTCCATAAATTGGAGAAATTAAAATTTGTTATAATCTGCCTACAAGAAGTCCATATTAAAAAGCAATATGAACAATTGTTGATACAGCCAAAATTAAGGAAAATATTTACTTCCCTGACACAATGCAAGAAAAGAGGAGTGGTTTTATATATTAAAGAGACCATTCCAGCGAAATTGATTTATACTGATGACGATGGAAGAATACTAATGGTGGAAATAATGGACAATAATATGAAAACACTCCTGATTGCAATCGATGCCCCGAATGACAATCAAGGCGAATTTTATAAAAAATTACATATGAAAATAATTGAACTGGACTATGCTAATATAGTTATGATGAGAGATTTTAATGGAATTGTAGACAATAAACCGTACTTAACAGCACAGAAAACAATAAAGCAAAACAGAAGGACTCTCCCTAAATCTTTTTTTTAAATGGTAGATGAAATAAATTTAAAAGATATACGGAGAGAAAGAAATGCTAAAACTAAACAATACACCTTTTACTCAAATAGACATTTATCATGGTCCAGAATAGATATGAAATGGAATGTCAACAGAATTGTTAACTAATATCCAAGAAATAAATATTGAAACAAGTACTTGGGCAGATCATAATCCAATGACAAATAAATGGAAAGGACAAAGAAGAAGATCTAGATGAACGTTAAATAATACTATTTTAAAGGAAAAAGATTTCACACAGTGGATGGAGAAAGAACTGGCTTTTTTCTTTAGAGAAAACAAAAAAGAAGATACATCAATCCAGAATGTATGGGATATAATGAAGGCATATGCCAGAGGCTTGACAATAGACTATACAAGGAAAACAATACCATGAAAAGATTAGCCTCTAAGGCGCCAGAGGATGAGTATAAAGAATTTGAAAAAGAGCTACAGAAAATGCCACAGAAAAAGGATATTAAGTTAAAAATGGATATAACCAAACATAAAATGGGTCTAATAGAAAAAGAAGAATTAGCACAGAAAATTAGAGGTGCTAAACAGAGCTATTTTGAAGATGCAAATAAACCAGGTAGATGGTTTGCATATAAATTGAGAAAGGAAAAAGAATCAAGGAAAATATTGCAATTAATAGGTGATCAAGGCCAAGTTTGCTATGGTAGTGAAGAGAAGAAGGAAATCATTCAAGACTATTATGGGGAACTATACACACAACAGAATATTGAAGAGGAAAGAGTTAAACAGTACCTACAGAATGCTGAGTTACCCCAGATACCTAAAAAGAATGAAACAATGTTAGAAAGCAATATAATGATGATGGAGTTAACTGAAGCACTCAAGAAGCAAAATAATGGAAAGGCACCAGGCCCAGATGGACTTCCAGCAGAATTTTATAAAACATTACAAGAATCGTTGAATCTTCCATTGCTAGAAGTTAGGAATGAAGTTATGTTAAAGAAGAGGATACCTAAATCATGGTCAGAAGCTTAATTACACTTGTTCCAAAAGAGGAGGCTGATCCATTACAAATCAGGAACTATAGACCTATTTCCCTAATAAACGCAGATTATAAAATCTTTACTTCAATACTGGCAGAAAGACTTAAAAAATACTAAAATAATTTTATCCATCCTGATCAAAATGATTTCTTCCAAAGAGACAAATTAAAGACAATATGAGAGTAATCTTGGACACTTTGAAATACTACGAAGCACATCCTGAAAAACAAATGGCTCTGATATTTCAAGATGCACAGAAGGCATTTGATAATGTGAATTAGCGATTCATGTTATTACTGCTGGAACAGATGGGCTTTGCTAGAAAATTTATTCAAGCAATAGAAGCTATATATCATAAGCAAATGGCAAAGATAATGATAGAGGGAGAACTGACAGATTCTATTGATATAAGAAGAGGAACAAGACAAGGGTGCCCACTGTCACCTCTGTTGTTTGTATTAACTTTGGAAGTGCTAAATAGAAATATTAGGGAAGAAAAGAATATAAAAGGGATGAAAATTAAAAAAGGAAGAATTTAAGTTGCAAGCATTTGCAGATGATCTGGTTTCTAATTTAGAAGACCCACAAGAAACAGCATCAAAATTGATAGAAAAGATAGAGACATATGGAAAGGTGGCTGGTTTGAAAATAAATAACGATAAGACAAAGATCTTGACAAAGAATATGCTATCAAGACAAAAGGAAGAACTGGCAGAACTATTGAAAATTCAGGTCACAAATAAGATCAAGTACTTGGGAATATATTTGACAGCAAGATGCAGTACACTAAAAGAGAATAATTATATCAGACTTAAATAGCAGATAGTGCTAGATTTGGCGAAATGGGAAAATTTACAATTGTCATTAATAGGGAGAATATCAACAATCAAGATGAACATATTACCCAGAATTTTATATTTGTTCCAAACAATTCCAATTAGGCTTGGAAAAGACTACTTTGAAGATTTAAATAAAATTGTGTTGAAATATATATGGCAAGGTAAGAAAGCGAGAATAAAGTTAAAACTTTTGCAAGATGCTAGAATAAGAGGAGCATTTGTTTTGCCTAATTGGGAATTGTACTATCAAGCTACAAATTTGATGTGGGTCAAGGAATGAATAACATTAAGAAATACTAGATTGTTGACATTAGAAGGATCTGTTGTTGGGGTGACATGCCTTCCTATGGTACAAAGGAACTAAACACAGGAGTACTTTAGAAGACATTATATAAGGGAGGCTCTGTGGTTAAACTGGGAAAAGACGAAAAGGCTATGTTATTTGAAAATTCCAGTCTGGCTATCGACTATTGAAGCTTTCTCTTATTCCATAATATACAAAAAGGAACCAACAGTTAGATATGGTGAAATATTGAATGAGAAGGGTGAACTTAAATCTATACAAAAACTAGAGGAACAAGGTATAAAGATGAATTGGTTTTCATATGCGCAAATATAATCAAGGTATGATAAAGATTCTGAAAAAGAAGGTTTCTATGATAAACTGACTGACTTAGATGAGATTTTGACAGGTACTGATGAAAAGGTAATTAAAAAATTGTATGGATATTTATTAGAAATTAAACTAGAAGAACAAGAAGTTAAAGAAAGTATGATTGCTTGGGGAAAGAATTTTGGATATGGGATTGATCTAGAGAAATGGCAAAAATTGTGGTCTCAAAATTATAAAATGACAATGTCAACAGCATATAAAGAAAATTTGCATAAGATGTTTTACAGGTGGCATTTTCCCCGACAAGAATAGCAAGAATGTTCAAGAACAAATCTGAAAAATGTTGGAAATGTCATCAGACACCTGGCTCATATTACCATATGTGGTGGACTTGTGTGGATGCGTGGTTGGAAAAAATGACAAAAAAACATATAGATTTGAAACCAGAGATATTTTTATTGAGAATTTTACCTGAAATATATAATAAAGACTTGAAATACCTGATTGTAAATGTATTAACAGTGGCTAGGATTGTATTTGC
The DNA here is from genome assembly GCA_015471245.1 of Laticauda colubrina. NCBI lineage: Eukaryota > Metazoa > Chordata > Lepidosauria > Squamata > Elapidae > Laticauda > Laticauda colubrina. Next base: position 24,918,824 of record BLBF01000045.1, on the reverse strand, counting down.
TAAAAACTGGAAAAATGAGAAAACACGATCACAGGAGGAAATCATTAAGAAAATATTGGAATGTGCTGAAATGAGTAGATTGACATTTGAAATTAGAGAACAAGATAATAAACAATTTTATAAAATTTGGGATCTATTCTATGAATGGTTAGACAATAAAATATAGTAATGAAATATGTAGACTTATTATATCTACAAAATGATTCTAGGATAGATTTGGGATGATAATATGAACTGTCATAAAACAAATGAAGTAAAATATGATTATTTCGTAAAGCATGAATGAATAAAAGTATTGTCAAATGATTGATTAATTATGATATTAATGTATTTAATATTTGATTGAAAATACGAGATTATGTGCAATGTAATTGTAATGGAAGACTATGAAATGGAAGCACAAAACAATTTGTAAAACAACCAGCACACTGTATGTATATAGATGGAAGATGGCTTGATGTTTTCATGTTTTATTTGTTTATGTTCGTTTTAAAAAACAATAAAAAAATTAAAAAGCAAAAAAGAAATAAGGAATCTTTTTCAGCCAGCCAGCCAGTCAATTTCGATAGCCACCCAACTCAAGAAAGTGACTCTTGGTGGACATTTCCAGAATTTAATTGCCTGCTTCCATTCCTTCAGAGCCCTCCCCTCCTCCTCCCCTGTCCTTACAGTCTATCTTCTGGCTATGGCTTAGAATGGCACAACTCACCATGGTCAAGTTGCTGCAGCTAACTCACTGCAAACAACTCTGCAGGACAATTCAACAAATACAAAAGTTAAATTAATTTCAATGGAACTATGGCAATAATAATAAAATAAAGAAAGTCAATCCAGTAATACAAGAGTTACAATAATTTTGAAAAATGTGTAGTCACCAATAATAAAAGTAACTGAATGAAATGATTAATACAGCATTGAATTGTCCTGTGGTGGGTTGACTGTGGTGAGTTATCTTCAACCACCTGTGGCTGCCATCTCATCTATCCAATCCAAAGGAGGAGGCCTAGCATTCCACATCAGTGGACCACCAAGAATCCTCTTCAACTTTTAGTTGTGATCACACACTGCTTAGTTAGTCTTCTCTCACTGGACTGCTCAACACCTCATCATTTAAACCTGCACCTCCCCACTGTGATGGTAGTTTGCTTTACTCTTTAAATCTTTCATGTAAATGTTAACGATCCAACCTCTTCTTATAGAATCCCTTTGCTCTCCTCAGCTACCAAGAGAGACCATGAGGAGATGTCTGTTCTAATGTATACAATGTACATAATGTAATGCTCCACCTGACTCCATTGTTGCAGCCTTAAACCCTCCCAGCTTCAACCTCAAACTGTTCACCATGGACATTCCTAAGAGGTTCTTAAAGGGGGCATGCATAAGCACAGCTGTGTGCCTACTGTCCCTATCCTACCGTCCCCATTTATCTGTATTTACTTCCTTTGTTCATGTTTATGTTCATACCCATACTTGTTATCTTGTACATATTTAATAAACAAACAAAAAACAGAAGCATTGTTCATTTCATTTAGACCGAGTTCGTTGGGACAAAGGGTTTCACCATCTACCATAAGCAGATGGATCAAGACATGTATCACAAAAGCTTATGAAAGCCAGTCATTGCACTTGCCGGGTAACATAACGGCGCATTGAACCAGGAGTGCAGCCACATCAACGGCATGGAACACACAGGCCTCAATTGAAGAGATCTGTAGGTGGTCAGCAACATGGTCATCACCATCTCTATTCATCAGAAATTATAAACTGGATACATTTGCATCAGCGGAAGCATCCTTTGGAAGAAGAGTGCTACAAAGAGTTCACATGGAGATGGGGGCCCAGGACAAGGAGTTGGCTCACCCTCAAGACAGTTAGCTTGTGTACATCCCATGCTTTGTATTCTCCGACCTGTACAACTGAGAAAGAGCGTTGGGCTTGCCTGAAACACATCTTGTCGTTGTACGGGAGGAGAATCCAAATTCCACCCCTAGATAGTCAGTTTCAAGCTGAAAACGGTCAAGAAAGAGCACCGAAGAACTCTCCAAGTCAATCATCAGCCTTCATCAAAAACTGAGTATGCACAGTGGAAAGGGGGCTGGACTAAACTTTGATTGACTCCGTCTTTAAGCAAGGAAGCAGGAGACAGCCACCAGATAAAGCACCAGATAAAACAGCCACCAGATAAAGACTGAATGCACCAATTATCACATTAAACAAGAGGAAAACCTTCCACGCACCAATTCCACCCGCGCTTTTTATAATTTTGTAAACAACAAACCAAAAGACTCAAGATCCATCCCACCCCTGATAGGACCTAATGGTAAAGACTGCAATGACAATACCATTAAAGCCAACAACTTTAACACATTCTTTGGCTCAGTATTTCTAAGCAGCAATGGATCATGCCCAGTATTTCCTAACCGAACCACAGAAAACTACAATGATTAATACATATCAGTTTTTCAGAAGACAATGTTGAAAAAGCACTATGTAAAACCATCTCTTATCTATTGAACCAGACGGAATATGTGCCTACTTCTTTAAAAAGCTATCCACTGCCATAGCATAATCTCTAAGCATAATCTTTGAAAAATCTTTCAGGACCAGCTCCTTGCCTAACCTATGGTCACAAGCCACGGTCATCCCCATCTTCAAAAAGGGAGACTCCAGCCTAGTTGAAAATTACAGACCAATCTCTTTAAGTTGTATCACCTGTAAAGTCATGGAATCAATTATTAACCAATCCATTATCCTCCACTTAGAGATAAAGGCCATGTCACACTGCCCAACGGATGCAAAAAGGACACAACGGACGAGCAAAATGTTCCATCCGTTGTTATCTGCTCTCAAAAGGGGCAAAAATTTGCATAAGCAGAGCGGATAACACGGAAAGGAACGGACGTGGGGAGGATGCAGAGCGGATGTATAGAGGATGCAGAGCGGATGCGTAGAGGATGCAGAGCGGATGCGTAGAGGATGCAGAGTGGATGCAGAGCGGATGCAGAGCGGATGAGCTGCATCCGCTTTCATCCTTTCTCCATCCGTGCTACTAACGCTGCATGTCCGTTCTGCTTCCTCCCTGCATCCGTTTACCGCTGGAACAGATTTTAGTTGTGCGGATGCACAGCGGATGCCTAGCGGATATAGCAGATGCGTAATGGATGCAGAACGGATGTCCCCCGTATGCCTAGAGGATGCAGAACGGATGCATTGGATACATATTCCGCTCAAAAGTTTTGGGCAGCTCAAAACTTTCTGAGCGGATGAAACGTCAATAAACGGATGCTGGATGGATAGAGAAGAAGCAAAACGGAGGCAGTGAGTACATCGTGTTAACCAACGGATGGCAAGCTTTTTTGTCCGTTTTACATCCTCTTTGCATCCGTTGGTGCAGTGTGACATGGGCTTAAACAACCTACTCTCTGATAAACAATTTGGTTTCAGAAAAAAACTATCCTGTAATCTGCAACTCTTACACTGCAAAAACATATGCACTACACAACTCAATCAGGGCAAAATGATAGACGCAATCTACATGAACTTCTGTAAAGCTTTTGATTCAGTGATACATGACAAACTAAAATTTTAAAACTAAAATCTTATGGTATCTCTGGACAACTGCATTACTGGATGGAAGCATTCCTGTCAAACAGACAACAAATGGTCAAAATTGGGAGCGTCCAATCAAATCCTGTACCTGTCCACAGTGGAGTCCCCCAAGGCAGTGTTCTAGGACCAGGTCTCTTCATACTCTCCATAAATGACCTCTGTGATCACATTAAGAGCAATTGCGTTCTCTTCGCTGGTGATGTAAAGCTGTTCAATACCACAGACAATACTGCTACCCTTCAAAAACACCTTGACTATGTATCAGAATGGTCAAACAAATAGCAACTTCAAATCTCAACAAATAAATGCTCTGTCTTACATAGTGGCAAAAAAATCAGAAAATAAAATACAAGCTGAATAGTTGATGATCCAATAATATTTCACAAGAAGAGTTCTCCACTCCTCTACTCGTTGCAGAATACCTTATGCCACCAGACTCGAAATTCTAGATTTAGAAAATCTAGAACTACGCCCCCTTTGGTCCGATCTAAGTATAGTACATAAAATTATATAGTGTAATGTCCTACCTGTCAATGAATTCTTCAGTCTCAACCATAACAATACAAGAGCACACAATAGATACAAACTCAAGGTTAACCACACCAAACTTGATTGCAGGAAATACTTCAGCAAGAGAGTGGTCAATGTCTGGAATACTCTACCTGACTCTATGATTTCTTCCCCAACATTTTTAACCTCAGACTCTACTATTGACTTCACCCCTTTCCTAAGAGGCATGATTTAAGTGTGATATATAAAATCATATATTGCAATGACTTACCTGTCAGTGAATACTTCAGTTCAATCATAACAACACAAGAGCACACAATAGATACAAACTTAAGGTTAACTGTACCAAACTTGATTGCAGTAAATACGACTTCAGCAACAGAGTGGTCAATGTCTAGAATACTTTACCTGACTCTGGTTTTTCCCCAAACCCCCAAAACTTTAACCTTAGACTGTCTACTATTGACCTCACCCCTTAAGAGTTCTGTAGGGGGCGTGCAAAAGCGCACCACCATCCCTGTCCTATTGGTTCTTTTATTTTTGTTATATGTACCCATTTCATGTATTCATAACTATGTATATACAAATAATTATATACATATAATATTATCTTGTAAGCGATTGATAAATCAAAATAAATAAATGAAAAAATAAATAAATAAAAATGCTCCAGCTGGACAGTTGAGTGGAATATTCAATGGTATTCCTGTGGAGGGAGCTGCAGCTACAGCACCCTGGAACCAGTCCAGTGCTGTGTCCATCACAGCAAAAAAAAAGGTTTTAGATACGTTTCCCCCTCTTTACTAGGTTTGCCTCCTGACCTGTGATATAAATGAAGTATTAAATTGATACCTAAGCACCAAATCCAACCATGCATGAAAATTAACCTTCCTCAATTTAAATGTAATTGTGTGGACTTCACCTTCCAGGATTCTCTGTAATTCATGCATCAAGAGGTCGCTTAGATTGTGGAAGACTATTTTACAGTATCCAGTCATAATAAGTTTCAATCATTGTTGCTGTATTAATGTTTTCTGCTTGCTTCTTTTTATTCCCTGCCATAGAAAATCCAACTGGTGACTTTTGGAGAAGGTCCTGTTGTTTATGTGCATCCACCTAAGATAGATTTTGGCTGCATCCAGGTTTTAAAGAATGTTTCCAGGGCACTTTGTCTTTCAAACGAGTCTGTTATTCCTGCACCATTTAAGGCACAGATGGTAAGTAAATTTTGAAGCTGATTTATGTTGGGAAGTAAAACTGAAAAAGTGTTTTTTTGTTAATTGCTTTTGCCATGATTATAGGAGAAAGCCTCCCATGAAGTCATTTCCAGATGGACAGCACTTGGAGCAGTGGATATTCCAAGAAGAGATATAGGTTAATAATCAGCAGTTTGGAATATAGACCATAGAACAGTAGGGTTGGAAGGGACTCTCGAGGTCTTCTAGTTCAAAAATTAAATGAATTACTAAAAAATCAGACTGTATCTGTCAGCCAATGGCATCCAAAAAGTCTAGAAGGAGTGCCTGTTTTAGTAGCCTGTCAGGCAGAAGGAACCAGAGGTCTCACAAGGTGCTGATCAGAGTGGCAGGTTGATTGCTGTTCACCTATGGATAGGAATCTCACCAGACTGACAGACTTACTATAGAGCTGCTAGGTAGACTCTGAAGCTTTAGAGCAGAACCCCTTTCAGCTGCTTCCTCCCATGAGTGGTTCAAGGCCAGTCACCCTTTACACTCAACTCAGCTCCAAATCCCACCAACTACCTTGTCCGTTCTTTTCTTACAACTGACGATATACAGAGTTGTACATGTTTCTAATTGGTAGATGCCTAATATATACAGCACATATATAAACTCCATAGCCCCATTTGTATCATATGTTTTGACTACTGAATTTGGGTTTGTGCAATGTGCTGGATCATAAGCTAACTGAACAAGCTGGATTTGTACAATATGCCGGACCCTCTTTAGCAGTTGGTAGTGATGTCTCTTAATCTGATTTAGAATCCTTTGGGGCAGGCCTTGATAGAAACCATTTTGCTGAGATAAATACTGAGCTCCTTTGGAGAAGTAAAAATTAGAACAAACAAAAAGGTATAGACTAAGAAAAGAAAGCAGAAAAAGAAAGAAATCTGACTTATTTTTTATCAGTAGTTACTGGTTTATTAATATTATAATTATAATATGAATGGTACAAAATATTGTAAAACATCAGAAAATGTCTGTCATAGTAACACATATTCCTGCATCCTTTGATTTTGTTTGAATAGAAAATAGATGGATCACATTTTTGACAATTTTGATAATAACATATTTCCAGTTTCTCAAAATAAATAAATAATAATGATGGTGATTTGTTACACAGATAACCAAATGTTCAGACTGGATTTGGCATTTTTATATACTTGTGAGTCCTTCCCAAGGACCTCAGATAAGCAGATGTTGATGCTTATATCCCATCTGTAGGATATCAGCTGTTCTGAGTTAAGCTAACTTTCGTAGTTGACTGATCAATGGTGAATTGACTGATCAATGGTGAATTGGTCAATGCCCATGCTGTTCAAGTTGTTTGGGGATTGCACCCAGGGGACCTATGACTATTGATGATATCTTTGCTTTCTTTTGCCGTTTTGAGGTCTTTGTGTTTTGTTTTGTTATCTTCTCTTCTGTTTTCTCCGGGTACTGGCAAGACCACTGTTCAGACAGGTTTTGTCTTTCTTATTGATAGTTGTAGACTCTAGAGTGTTATGTGGCAAGTGTCTGTCTATTTTAATTCTAAAGTTCCAGAGCACTTTAGCTTCTACATTTTCTATCACTTTGTATATTTTGTTATCCCACCAAACTCACATCTATTTCAGAAGTGCTCCCTTTAGTATAGCATGGCATATCAAAAGAATCTTAAGAAATAACAACTCAATGTAAAATAAGTTTTAACTTCAGGGATTCTTGACATGTTTTGTTTGTCAGTTTTTGGTAGTAAAAGTATAACCATTTTAATGGGCAGGGTGGGTTTTTTTATTATGATTTAACACATTTATATTTCCTTAATATGTAACTTGCCTTTTAAAATATTGAGATCTGGCACAGATAAGTTGATTGATTGTGTCTTTTTTATTGTGTTTCAGGCCCATATTCCTTCACAGTGGAGAATTGACCCCAGTGAAGGGGTTGTTCCTCCAGAGGCAGAAATATCACTTACTCTTACTGTTAATTTGGATGATACCGTATTGTTTCAGGACAAAATCAGCCTGGCTATAGAGAATAGTAATTCTTATATTATTCCAGTCCAGGCCACTGGCATTGGAACCACCATTGTCACAGACAAGCCATTTGCTCCTGCCATCAATCTGGGACCCCATTTCAGGTAAGAGATGTTTTGTCTGTAGTTGATCAGGAGCCAGAGGGCTGTGACCCACATGGGAAGTTCAATCAAGTTTTCGCAAGCCACATTTCGTTAGGTAAGTATATTTCTGTCCAGATTAAGATGGGTCAGAGCTTGCTCAGTTGGATTTATTTCTGAGTCTGAATCACTTTCACATTCTTGTTAAAAGCTAGGACAAAAAGGTAAGGGGAATTTTATGAAATTAGCAAATGACTCAAAACTGGACAGGATATGTTTTATCCTGGAAGACAGAAACCAAACTCAAAATAATCTGTAAATTGATAGGTTAGAGAAGTGAATAGCAATGAAATGTAATGAACATAATGAATAATGATATTATTCATTAATAATAATAATATTCATAAATAATAATAATGAACATAATGTAAAAACAATGCAAAGTTCTTCACTTCAGAAAAAAATAAAATATTAAGATACTGTGAGAAAGATACCTAGTTTGATAATAGAATAGAGGAAATGGAATTTGGGATAGTATTTTATCACAAGCCAGATACAAGTAGGCGTGGCAGACGGGCAAGCTAGCAGTGAGGAGCAACACATCGAAGCAGATCCTGAGAGGAGCATGGAAAGCAACAGGAGAGCATTGATGTAGCCAGAAGCTGCCGCTGTTGGTGGAGCATTTCAGCAAAGAAGATCAGTGAACTGGGGATTGACAAGGCAACAGAGCAGCATGGGAGACCAACAGGCAAGGGGGTGGGGGATGCCATGAACTGAGAAAAGCAGTGAGAGCTGAATACCTGGTAATGGCAGGAGAAAAACAAGTAGGAAGGGAGGATAAAAAGACAACACAGGACAAGGCAAAAATCAAAGATGAATGGAGGAATATAAGGAATATATAAAGGCAGAAAAGAAAGAGATAAATTAAGTCCACAAGAAGACAGGTAGAAAAGGATCATAAGAAGGAAGGGAGGAAAGGGACAATCATAGAACATTCCAGTACAGCCTGAGAACAAACTTCGCACTTAAGCCCACTCGGCACTGAAAATTTTAAAATTGGACAATCTAAATGATCTGCTAGAACCTCAAAATTTTAAACTAGACAATTTTGAACCATGGAACATTATATATAATTGGACATTTTTCCCTTTTAAAAAATTGTGGTAAAACTTTATACACTTTCACTGTCATTTTTTAAAAATCCACTCAAGGAAGAAGAAACTGATACTATTATCATCTGCAGAACATGTTCCATGTATACACTTATGCCCATAGAATACCCAAACACACACACACAAAATGTAAACTAATCAAGTTACTAGAAGAAAAAGTAAAGGGTCTAGAGGAAACTCTAACCACTCTGAAACTCAACCCACAAAATGAGAAATCCCAAACTTTGCAAAAAGAATATGCCCAGATTGAACATAATAATAACAATGATCAAACAACTTATAAAAGAATTGACCCCTTAGAGGAAGAAGAAGACAGGTGGAAACATGTCACTCATAGAAAAAAACATAAACCTAGAATAAAACCCCTGTCCAAACCAACCCACTCTGATGCAGCTCCACTGGTGCTAAGCAATCAATTTCATGGACTCTCACTAGAAGAAAACATGCAGACACATAGAAAAGAAGCACCATCAAATGTCCCTAAAGGGCCTGTCACATAGGCTGACGGATGCAAAACGTATGTAAAAAGGACACAGCAGACGAGAAAATGTTCCATCCGTTATCCACTCTCAAAAGTGCCCCGAATTTGCATAAGCAGAGTGGACAACAACGGAAAGGAACGGATGGGGAGAGGATGTAGCGAGGATGGAAAGCGGATTCTCCACGGAAGCCTAGCGGATGGAAGTGGATGGCACATCCGCAGGGCTTCCGGGGGAGCACAGCGAAGCGGACGCGCAATGGAAGGAACGGATGCAGAGCGGATGAAGCAGATGCAGACCGGATGCCTAGCGGATGCATAGCGGATGCATAGCGTTCACTGCGCATTCGGGGAGGATGCATTGTGTCAGCCCCGCGGATATAAAGGGAAGCAGCTTGCAAGCAGGTCACCATTCAGAGGAAAGACCTGCTGCCAGACACAGCTCCAGCCAACAACCATGGGGAAGAAGAGGAAGCCTCTGCCATCTGCTGCCAGCCCTGGCAAGAACAGGACCACCATCCCACCCCCTGGCCCTGACTCTGCTTCTGCTGGGGCTTCTGCTGCTCGGGCTGACTTCTGGTGCTGGAGCTTCTGCTGGCGCTGCTCCTGGTGCTGGGGCTTCTGCTGGGGCTTACTCTGCTGGCGCTGCTGGTGCTGGGGCTTCTGCTGGGGCTTACTCTGCTGGCGCTGCTCCTGGTGCTGGTGGTTCTGCTGGTGCTTACTCTGCTGGTGCTGCTCCTGGTGCTGGAGCTTCTGCTGGTGCTTACTCTGCTGGCACTGCTCCTGGTCCTTCTGGTCCTGCTTGTGCTCCTGGTCCTGCTGGTGCTCCTCGTGCTGCTGGTGCTGCTGGTGCTTACTCTGCTGCTGCTGATCCTGGTCCTGCTGGTGCTCCTGGTGCTGCTGGTGCTGCTGGTGCTGCTGGTCCTGCTTTTGCTGCTACTGTTGTTGCTGCTGCTGCTGGTGGTGTGGTGGAGCAGCCCCTAGAATCTCGAAGCCCCTCTGATGAGGGCCCAGATGGCCCTGCCAGAGGGAGGAAGAGGCATACGCGTGAACGGGAGAGGAGGCAATACTCCATCGAAGAGGAACATGAGGATGAGGTGCTGGAATGGCTGAGGGAGAACGAGTATCTATGGCGAAAGGGACACAGGGTCTATCGAGACACCAAAAGGAAGCAGGCTGCTTGGAGAGAGAAGGCGGAGAGCCTGGGCTACACTTCGGAGGTGCTCCTTGGCTGGTGGAAGCACATGCACACCTGGTATGGGAAGCTGCACCTCAAGAAATCTGGCCAGGCCATGGTCAAGCTGACGGACCGGGAGACCTATGTGATGGCCAAGTGCAGCTTCTTGGAGGGTGAGATCCGCCACCGAGGAGCAGCCCCTCTGACAACCCTCTCTCTCAGGCAGCCCGCAGAGAGCCAGTCCTCTTCCGGCCAAGAGTCAGCTTCTGTGTCCAGGCAGGTATCTGTGAAGAGTGCCACAACGGAGACCCCCCCGACAGCTGCACTTCCCGTGGCGGAGTGCGTGGAGGACCCCCTGACGCAGTGGGAGCAAGGAGAGGGCACTTCCACCAGAGACCAACCCACATCCACCCCCAGGTCCACCTCCACAGAAAGCAGGCAGAGAGGCAGACCGGAGGGGCAGAGCCACACTGTCCTGCTGGAGATCAGGGACACCATCAGAAGCAGCGTAGATCTCCTCTCTCAGCTGGTACACACCGACATACCATCCTCAAACCGCAAGCCCTTCCTCATCTACGTCAACCAGACCCTCATGGACATGTCCAAATCACAGTACCAGGTGATCAAGGACAGGATCACCGGTCTTCTTCACAACCCTCCAGACCCAGCTGAATCTGCTCCCACCCAGTCCAGGTCTGCTCCTCCACCCCAGGTGATGTCACTGCCCTTCCAAGGCTTTCCACAGGTCCTCACCTACCAAGGCTACGGCTACCAGGAGCTCCAGCAGCACAGGCAGCCCTTCCCAGTCCAGGCACAGGTACATCGAACGCCACCGGTTCCACCAATGCCACCCACGCCACAGATGCCACCCATGCCACAGATGCCACCCACGCTACAAATGCCACCCATGCCTCACCTCACTCACCTGCAGACCAGACATCCCCACTACACTCCTTCCTCCACCCCACAGCCAAGCCCGCCTCAGAACATCTGTCATCGGTCTTGGGACTGACACCCTATGTCTTGGAGAAAGGGGCTCTCAACATCACAGGACTGAGCCAGCTCTCTGAGAGCTTCCTCCACACACCGTCCCCTGTTGGGGTGCCTCTCGAGGCCAGGCACCCCAATGGCGCCTCAGACCAGCACTCCAGCAGCAGTCACCTCCACAGCACCTGGACCCTTCACCCCTGAGACTATGGGCACGCCTCAGAGTGACTGAGAAGAGTGCCAGAGACTGGGTTGCTACCTGATGACTTTATCTCTGCTTGGGACACTTGGGTCATTTTCTTTTACATTTTGTTATAAATAAAGATTATCTTTACTTCACACACTTGCTTCAGTTCTTTTATAAGTCTTGGTGGAAACTTTTAGAAATGGTGTAAGCCTTTGCATGCTCGTGGGATGGGTTAAGATAGCAGTGGGATGGGCAGGGATACCTTTGGGATGGGTTATAGCTGTGGGATGGGCAGGGATACCTTTGGGATGGGTATTAGCTGTGGGATGGGCAGGGATACTCGAGGGATGGGCTGGGATACCTTTGGGATGGGTAATAGCTGTGGGATAGATAAACCTCCAGTGCAAGCATAGTGGGACTGTATGGTCCACCCTCCCGGGTGCCACACCTATGGCCCTTTATTATCAATAACAATGTAATCATTGATCCACACATTTCAACATAAACACAACTCTTTATTAAATGCCCTGTTCATTGTAGGCACACCCAACATACATGGCCCAATCATGGCCCAGTGTTATGCGACAGCCTCAAGGAAGCATCCATTAAGCATCTATCATCCTGTCTTGCCACTCCACCACTCCAGCTGAGGAGTTGCACCAGTGTCTCAGGAGGTTGAGCTGCTTCTTCCCTTCATGTGAAGCTCTGTTGGGGCCTTGCACATCCACAGTTTCTATCAGGTTTCGCCCTTGCCTCCATTCCCCAGGCTCCATGTCCCCATTGCCTTATTGGAGGTCCACGAGCCTGTTCTGCAACACTGGGTAGCGGGTGCGCATGAGATTGTGCAGGATGCAGCAAGCTTCCACAATCCTCCTCACGGTCTGTGGGCGATGCTGCATGGTGGTGAGAAGTACTGGAACCTGTTGGCCAGGATGCCAAAGGCGTTCTCCACCACCCTCCTTGCCCTGGACAGCCTGTAGTTGAAGATCCTCTCTTCATGGGTGAGGTATCTGGAACTGTAGGGCTTCATGAGGTAGGTTCTGAGGGAGAAGGCGTCATCCCCCACGCACATCTTGTGTGTCATTGGGCAGGGGGTCTGGATCTGGGAAGCCCATGATGAGGTTGCGTTCCAGCCCCTCCTTGAGGTGACTGGCGTTGTATACCTGGGCATCTGAAGATGAGCCGTTGCCTGAAGCATCGATGTGCATGAACTTGTAGTCAGCATCGACCATGGCGAAGAGGATGATGCTGAAGAAGCCCTTGTAGTTGTGATCAGTGGACCCTGACTTGGCTGGAGCTTTGCAGGCCACGTGCTTGCCATCTATGACTCCAACGGTGTGGGGGAAGTTCCACTTCTGATGCCACTGCTCTGCAACTTTCTTCCAGCCTTCTTCAGTGGAGGGGCACTGGAGGAGCTCCTCCACGTATTCTTCGATGATGGCCTGCACCACTTCTCTGACCACAATGCTGATGGTATTGTGTGGCATCTTCCAGCCGTACTGCATGCTCCTGTACGTGGTCCCTGAGGCCAGGTGGCACAGAGTCAGTGCCACCTTGAGCCCAGGGTCCAGGCTGGGCCGGAGGTTGGTGCTCTGCTTGGTCAACCTGGGTCTCAGCCGCTCCACAACTTCGTCAGACATGGCTGGTGGCATCCTCATGAAGTTCTGGAATGCACAAGAATCTTCATTCCTCAGCTCCACCATCAGCTTGTTATACAATCCATACTCGGCTCTTCTCGCGATCCATCTTCGGACCTAGACACTTCTTGGCCGCCTCCTTTTCTTTGCGTAGAACAGGTGAAAGAGCCTGTAGATGGCTTCGCACTGTTGTAGAATGATGGTGGCTACCAAAAGGAGTGTGTGATGATTCATGGTGGAGATGACTAGATGCTATGGAAGAGCAAGAGCCAGATGAAGGCTGAAGAGGTCTGCACAGCAGGGCTGCTGGAGTGAAAGTGAGATCTAGGGCTTGGTTCTGGTGTTGAATGATCGTGGCTACCAAAAGGAGAGTGCGATGATCCATGGTGGAGATCAATGGATGATGTGGAAGAGCAAGACCAAGGCTGAAGAGGTCTGCACACCATGGCTGCTGGACTGATAGTGAGATCCAGGTGATTTCCTCCCCCTTTTTATAGGAAATATAGGTTTTCCACTTGGTGTCCTTTTGCATTATCTAGACATCCTGCAGACATCCTAAATATCCGAGATACATCCCTTCTGCGAACGTTTTTTCCGTTTTAATGCTTTGTATGCGAGCTGCATCCGCTTTCATCCTTTCTCCGTCCATGCTACTAACGCTGCGTGTCCGTTCCCCGTCCGTTTCGCTTCCTCCCTATGTCCGTTTTCCCCTGGAGCGGATGCGAGTTGTGTGGATGCGCAGTGGATGCCTAGCGGATATAGCGGACACGTAACAGATGATGACGGACGTCTAACGGATGTTCCCCGTATGCGTAATGGATGCAGAACAGACGCGTTGGATACATTTTCCGCTCAAAAAGTTTTGTGCAGCTCAAAACTTTTTGAGCGGATGAAATGTCAATAGACGGATGCTGGACGGATCGAGAGGATGAAAAACGGATGCAGTGAGTACAGAACGGAAGCATCGCCTTAACCAATGGATGGCAAGTGTTTCTCTCCATTTTACATCCTCTTTGCATCCGTTGGTGCTGTGTGACAGGGGCTTAAAAAAGCAATACCATCAAATACTTCTGTGACAGATAGAAAAACACCCCAAACCTCCCTAGGAAAAAAAAGGCAAGTGCTGGTGATAGGAGATTCAATTCTCAAGGGAACAGAACCTGCCATCTGTAGACCAAACAGTCTATTCAGAGAGGTATGCTGTCTCCCTGGAGCTAAAATCAAAGATGTGGCTGAGAACCTAACCAAATTAATAAAATCCACATACTACATGTCTATTACTACATGTAGGGACAACTGACACTTGAAAAAAGGACTTGAAAACAATATTGATTGTAAGCAGCTAGGCAAGAAAGTCAAGGACTTAGGTGCACAAGTAGTTCTCCAGAATGGTTGTGACAGAATCCATGAATGGGATGTATTCAGCTCTGTTCGACTATAGACTGAATAGAAAAACTGAAGACACACCCCTTCTGGGCCATGTCTCTAGTTCTTCTATTCAGTCTCAGCTGAGATAGACATCGCCTATATTGCTCCTCTATACTTTATAGATAGGGGGATGTTGGCAGTATTTTATTTAGATTTTTTATTTTGGATTGCCCACACAACAGTCCTTAAGGGACTAATAGCAACAACCACAAGCCTCGTTTTCTTTGCCGATTGGCTTTAAAAGGAAGGCTACATCATAGAGGCTTTTGATGGCTGGGCAACCTGCCCGTTTAAGGGAGACCTAAACAGCCAGAGCATGGACGGCACCTTCAATCAGGATTAGCCGACCGGCTTTGTGCCAAACAGCTGAGGGAGAGATCGCGCAGATTAAAATTGGAAGGCTTCCTCATCATAAAGCCTGTCAGATAGCCTGCCCAAATAAGGGAGCACTGTCTAAGCAGAGCTGCTGTGGTCGCCACAACGAGGTTCCAGCAAAGGTAAAATCAACTCAGTGACAGTTTAAATTGGCAGGAGTGCCATTTTGTAGAAGCGGCCATTTTCTAGCCAGCTCTAGTGTGCCTCATGACCCAATCTATACCTCTCATAGACAGTTAACCTTGAAAGATTCTGGTTATTGGGCTATTTAATTGTCTTGAAATTAAAAAAAAAAAAACCCGGAAGGGGTGTGTCTTCAATTTTTCTATTCAGTCTATAGCCGAACAGAGCTGAATACATCCCATGCATGGATCCTGTCTACACCAGCTGAGAAGGCTGCGTTCTCAGGTAAGTCTACCAATGCTCCTTTTTTCATCTGCAATGCCAATGAAAGGACAACATCTGGTAAGAGAACAAAGAATTCTAAAAGTGAACTACTGGCTAAAGGGTTGGTGTCACCCAAAAAACTTTGGATTCCTGGACCATGGTGTCAGCTGGTGCTCCATTCAAAATCCAAGAAAGGAATACTTAGACTCCTTTAATCAGAGAAAAGATATATTTTATTGGAAATCAAGTGGTAGCAACAAAAGAATTCTGAATCTGAGAAAATAGGCACGTAAATCATATATACAAAGTAATGGCGATGTTCTCACCCCCAATAGTTCGAATCGTTCTTCCAATTAAAAGTTGTGAATAACATCATGTGGGCATCTCCAGGTGGTGATGAGGCTTCCGTCCGTTGACCTTGACATAGTTTGATAAAGGGTTGCAGCTGCACATAGCAACTGAGAGAAACCTAAGCAAGACTGTACCCCCCCCCCCAGTTGATACAGTTCTGGTTTGTAACACCTCCAGCTCACTTCCCATAACCATTCCCCCCTCCTCCCCCCGTTACTTATGATAGCCGAAAGATGAGAAAAGGGAGAAAATCTTGAAGACTGACACATGGTCTGTACTATCTCCATGATGAGCTTCTGGCAAGGGATGGGTTGCATCTCACAAAGATTGGGAAGAATGTTTTTGGAAATCGACTGGCTCAGCTTATCAGGAGGGCTTTAAACTAAAATTGAGGGGGGGGGAGGTTGACCAATCTTTAGGATCTCCAGGACCTAATTCCAAGCAAAAACCCCAAGAAAGCAAGTCAAATAATGAAGTAAAGAGAGATAGGAAGGAAGACAAACTCAAACATCAAATAGGAGACAAGAAGCATTCCCAGCGCCAGACTTAAAAATATCAAGTGCCTATATACAAATGTGCAAAGTCTGGGGAACAAACTGTGAATTCCAACTACGAATACATGAAGGTAGATATGATATAGTTGGAATAACAGAAACTTGGTGGGATGTAACCCATGACTGGAACATACTGATAGAAGAATACAAACTCTTTAAAAAAAACCAGACCCCATAAAAGAGGAGGTGGAGTTGCACTATATGTAAAGGACCACTATATTGCTACAGACATGCATGAAACCAAAGATGAAAACTTCCCAGAATATTAGAGAAAAAAAAAGAATCACATGGCTATGGGTATAGGCCACCCAATCAAGCAGAAAAAATAGATTTCCTTTTTGCCAAGCAACTAACAAATATACATAGGAAACACACAACAATAATAGTGGGAGACTTCAATTATCCTGATATCAACTGGAAAACTAATTCTGCACCAAGTGAGAAATCAAATAAGTTCCGAACTAACCACTAGCTGACAACTTTGTAATCCAAAAAGTAGAGGGTAAAACTAGAGGGACAGCCATATTGGACTTAATTCTTACAGAGAAGAAGTGATAGAGAGAGTTGAAACTGCAGGAATCTTGGGCGAGAGTGACCATGTCATACTAGAATTCAACATAATACAAACACAAGCAACATAACATAATGACACCAGAGTCTTGAATTTTAAAAGAGCTGATTTTAATAAACTCAGAGAGAACTTGAGAGATTCCTTGGATGCATATTCAGAGAAGCTGCAAGATTGCAGAGAAAAGCCAGTGAAAAGGTTTAGAAGTGTAATATAACAGCACATTTTTGGATATTTGAAGGGGAATCACACGGTAAAAAAGTCAAGACACAAATGTTTCATTGGCTAGGATGTGGATTTAACTTATGGAAGAAAGCAGGAACTCAGTGGTCTAATGATGCTTCTCATAGAACTGCATGAGACGGTTTGAATGTCAACTCAAAATGCTTGGTGAGGAACATCAGAAATGCAGGTCTGGAATCAGAAAATCTTCTAACAGTGGGGCAAGGACTTTGCTTAATGTGCAGTTCCTGGCTGGCTACGCAGTTCTTCAGAAGAAGGTCTGCTTTAAATATGTCATTTTAAGGTTAAAACCTGGGGCTGGGGGGGGATCTGGGAGTCTCCAGCAGAGGAAGGTGAGACCAGGGAGGGGGCCAAATCTTTGTCCTCCAGAGGAGCCCTGCCACCCCTCTCAGGCAATGCAGAGGATCCCTGGATGGCAGTGCAGGCTGTTCAGGGCCCTTAGGCAGTGGAGGGCAAGCACCCAGCCCAGCCCTCAAACTCCCAGAGCCCCGGGACCCCACAGCCCAGCCCAGCCCACTTCTCTGATGGGATGCCTAGCTGTTCTTACCTCCTCCTCGAGGCTGCTACTGCTGTTCTTGCTCTCCTTGGCTAAATGGCTCATGGTATGTGCAGGAGGGCAAAGTATGTGGGTCAGAGGGAGGCCCATTCCCTCTCCATGCAAGGTGACCTGACTTTGTAATCAAAGCATCCTCAGTGATAGGATGGGAGACCACAAGGAGAGGTGAGGAGGGGCCAGGGGGCTGGCAAAAGGACAGCAGGGATGCTGGTGGCCAAGTGCTAACGCAGGACTTCCCCCAAATCCTCCCTCCCTCTCATAATCTTTCTTCCTTTTTCCCTTTTCTTCTTTTTCCTTCCCTCTTCCTTCTCTTTTGTTCTTCCTTCCCATCTTCCCTTTTTCTTTCCTCTTTTTTTTTCTCCTTTCTTGTCCCTTCTTGGATGCACAAATGCAACAGGGGAAACATTTCTCAATGCCTCCTTGCATTGTGATCAAATGCCACTTTTGCTCGTAGTTTGTTTTCCTAGCACTCTTGCCAATGAAAACGGAGCTCAGGAGGGGTGCACATGAGCCCTCTGTTTTAGGCTGCAACGGCCTCCTGCAGCACTGTGATAGAACTCCATTTTCACTACCAGAGGGCTGCAGGAGGCTGTTTTTGCAACTCTTGTTTACTGGACTACCAGAGGCTGTTGAAGGTGCATCTGAGAGCTTTGCTCCAGGACTTGTAGAAAACGTAGGGATGTTTGGGGGCAAAGTTGCAGCAATAAAGGGGAGCTAGGCCTGTTCTCTGGTTGTGTTGCTTTTGTGTCACGCCCCAGATCATCACAGCAGTCTGCCAATATTTGAAGGACTGCCACAGCAAGGTTGAGAAAAATAGAATGATTTAGAAAAGCAGGATTGGATGGAGTTGACAAGATCCTCAAGAAAGAAAAGTGATATGAAGCAGTGTATCATATGCTTCATTGATAGGCTATCAAGGTTCCGAGTGACAAACCCAACCAAGTCAACACTCCAAGATGTTCAGATTTCTCAAAGAACTGTTTTATTGAATACATCATTTTGGCATGCATGAAAGCAAAACCAACTCTTAACTATTTCCCACAGTTTTCATATAATTAAAGAATAGATATCCCACCCCTCCTTGTCACCTAATTGTCCAATTGTGTGTTCTGGCATCTCCTTTGTAACTCCTTCCAGTCTGGCCAGCACCTGTTGAGATGACTTTGGTTCCCACAGGGCAATCTGTTGTTACTGTCTGGTTTGACATTCCAAGCCTTCCCCATCCCCTACACCCTTACTATGTGGCAAGCAAAGAAATGAAAAGATGGCTGCAGCAGCCTGGATCCGTTTTGAAGTCGACATAGGCAAGGTTAAAATTTGTGGTGAATGGTATGAGTGTAATCTACAGTTAAATTTTCCTTCTCTTATATTTTGTCTTTATTTGTTTGTTTATTTTGCACATGGTTGCTTCCTCTGAAATGCAATTGTATAGTAGGCCTGTTTTCTGTCACTTTGCTAGTTTGGATCCCTGCTGCTATCGTTTCAAGATCACCAACTGTGGGCGTCGCACCCATCAGCTTTATTGGATGACTGAAGGTTTTGCCCCATTTCGCCAGCACAACACACTCCCTGCCATCAGTGCCAGCGCCAAGAGCCTGACCATCCCCCCAAAGACAGAATCTCTAGGTCCTGTGTTCAAGCTTCAGCCGCTGAGAATGGAACTGACCCCAGGAAAGAGTATGAAAATGGTCCTGGAAGGATCTTCTGACATTCCCAAGGTATTCTTCTGGATCCTGTGCTCGTGGGCAGGTGATCTCCAGAGTTCCTTCTAAACTCTATGATACAAAGCGTTCCTCTGACTGATGGCATGGCACTTCAGGTTCTGGGAATGGTCAACATCTGAGCAGGCCAAGCGGCTGCAATTTGCTAGAATTACACTATATTGCAGAAGTGAGTACACCCCCTCACATTTTGTAAGTATTTAGGTATATCTTTTCATTTGACAACACTGCAGAAATGATACCTGACTACAATGTAAAGTAATGAGTATACAGTGTAAATGTGCTGTCCCCTCAAAATAAACAACACATAGTCATTAATGTCTAAACCAGGGGTCGCCAACCTTTTGGACCTCAGGGACCCACCAAACTCATGATTTTAAATCCCAGGGACCACTAACCAGTTCTGTGGGCGTGGCCTAATTTGTGAGTGTGGCATGGTGGTCATGTGACTGGCTAGGCATGGCTTGTATGTAAATATTATAAATATTTATATAAATATTGAATTTTTTATAATAAAAGAAGCAACTTTTACCCAAAATCAGGCAAAGCAGGCAGGCAGATTGAGGAGCTCACAGAATCATTCAGTGATCTATCTATCTGCCATTGGCTACCTGAGTCTGTCACATAAAATTTGCTTGCTGTGGGCCTGCACTGAATAATAGAACCTTCAGTCCTAAGGGAGGTTTGGCTGTGCTTAAAAGCAGAGCCGAAGCTCTAAAGACTAGCTAAAAAGAAGAAATCCGACCATTTCCTGCTTCCTAGCTAATCGAAATCTCCAGGCACAGCAGAACAGCTGATGGTAAAAAAAAAAAAAAAAGGAAAAATAGCAACTTAGCAGGCAAGTTTGCCAGGTAAGGAGTGAGTAGGCAAGGAGGGTTCCTGCAGGCCATGTGGGCAGCACAGCCTTGTATTCCTGTGCAGCCTGGATAAATTGCTTTGGGGGGGTGCTCTCGGGGTGATATTTCTCTGCAGCCCACCAAAATTTTCTTGCAGCCCATCAGTGGGCCATGGCCCACTGGTTGGCAACTGGTGGTCTAAACTGCTGGCAACAAAAGTGAGTACACCTTGAAGTGATAGTGTCCAAATGGGGCCTCAAGTAGTCATTTTCCCTCTCTGGTGTCATGTGACTCATTCGTGTTTAAAGGTTTCAGGTGTGAAGGGGGAACAGATGTATTTAATTTGGTGTTATCACTTTCATTCATACTGGTCACTGGAAGTTCAACATGGCACCTCATGGCAATGAACTCTCTGAGAATCTGAAAAAATGAATTGTTGCTCTATATAAAGATGGCCTAGATTATAAGAAGATTGCCAAGGCCCTGAAACAAAGGTGCAGCATGGTGGCCAAGACCACACAGGTGGTCCTTATCCTGTTTAACAGGATAAGTTCCACTCAGAACAGGCCCTGCCATGGTTGACCAAACAAGTTCAGTGCCTGTGCTTAGTGTCATATCTAGAGGTTGGCTTTGGAAATAGACATATGAGTGTTGCCAGCATTGTTGCAGAGGTTGAAGGGGTGGGGAGTCAGCCTGTCAATGCTCAGACCATACGCCGCACGCTGCCCCAAACTGGTCTTCAGGGCTGGCATCCCAGAAGGAAGCCTCTTCTGAAGATGATGCACAAGAAAGCCCACAAACGGTTTGCTGCAGACAAGCAGACTTAGGGATCTGGATTTCTGAAACTATGTCCTGTGGTCCAGTGAGACCAAGATAAACTTATTTGCTTCAGATGGTGTCAAGCATGTGTGGGAGCAACCAGGTGAGGAATACAAAGACAAGTGTGTCTTGCCTACAGTCAAGCGTGGTGGGAATGTCATGGTCTGGGACTATATGAGTGCTGTCGGCACTGGGGAGATACAGTTCATTGAGGGAACCATGAATGCCAACATATACTGTAACATACTGAAGCAGAGTATAATCCCCTCCGTTCAGAGACTGGGCCACAGGGCAGTATTCCAACATGATAACGACCCCAAACACATCTCTAAAATGACCACAGCTTTGCTAAAGAAGCTGAGGGTAAAGATGATAGACTGGCCAAGCATGTCTCCAGACCTAAACCCTATGGAACATCTGTGGGGCATCCTGAAATGGAAGATAGAGGTGCACAAGGTCTCTCATGCCCACCAGCTTTGTGACATCATCATGGAGCAGTGGAAGAGGACTCCAGTGGCAACCTGTGAAGCTCTGGTGAACTCTATGCCCAAGAGGGTTAAGGTAGTGCTGGAAAATAATGGTGGCCACAAAAAATATTGAAATGTTGGTCCCCATTTGGACATTATTACTTCGGGTGTACTCACTTTTTTTGCCAGCAGTTTAAACATTAATGGTTGTGTCAGAGTTCTGGTGATTGCCCTAATTAAATCATGAGCCTCAAGCCCAGCTTCAAAAGAATCCAAAAGATTTATTAGGAGCAACATGTCAGCACTAAATGAAGCCAATTCTGGCATATGTAATTTACAATCACTTGTAACCCTGTTTCCCTCCCTCTCCCCTGGGTGTTTCATAAATCAGATTCTTCCAGTGAAGCACGTTCATGGGCTGGGTGTCCTCAATCATGTTCTCCAGTAAAGGATTTTCATGGGCAGAAGACCGGTAGCCTAGCTACAGTCTTTGTAAGATAAGTGTGGAATGTACATCTGGTTTTAAACTGCCATATTGTTCCTTCAGATTCCCCCCACCCTGTTTATGGCAACTCAAGAACAAGCATTGGAATGTTTTACGAGTTGACAGGCTGTGTGTTGTGTTATTTTGAGGGGACAGCACATTTACACTTATACAAGCCGTATACTCACTACTTTACATTGTAGCCGAGTGTCATTTCTTCAGCGTTGTCACATGAAAAGATATACTTAAATATTTACAAAATATGAGGTGTACTCCTATGATATGAGGCTTGACAGAGGCCTCGCTTAGCTGTTGTATGTCTGTGGAGATTCACATTCATCCAGGTCATGGTTGTTCCAAAGGTGCTTTTTAAAAGACAAACTGGATTTTCTTACTTTTTTTGTTCAAAAATTTTGCTTCTCACTCAAGAATTTTCTTTAGATTTGGATGAGAAACAAGATGTCTTAGTTGCTGTAAGTGTAGTCCTTCATGGGTCTAAGTCTACATGGAGGGGAGTAAGCGGTGGGGTGCCACAAGGGTCCATCTTAGGCCCAGGACTCTTCAGTATCTTCATTAACAACATAGATGAGGGAATAGAAGGAGAATTTACCAAATTTGCAGATGATACTAAGCTGGCAGGAATAGCAAACACCCAAGAAGATAGGCTCAAGGTCCAGATGGATCATGACAGACTAGAACACTGGGCCGTATCTAACAAAATGAAATTCAATGTAGAGAAAAGTAAAAACTTACACTTGAGCAAGAAAAACCAAAAGTACACATATAGACTGGGTGAAACCAAGCTTAACCAGGGGTGGGATTCTACTGGTTCTGTCTGACTCTACAGAACCGGTAGCTCTGAAGAACAGCAGACACAGAACCAGTTCTGTGTCTGGTGCTGTTTTGGCCCACCCACCCACTTGGGCTCTTACCTGTCCTTTATTTCCTGCTTTTTCAACCACAGCTGTTTTGCGCGGCACAGCTGCGGTTAAAAAGGCAGGAAAAAAGAGCTTTTCTAACTGCTGTGCACCTGTATGCAGCACTGCTCAGCTGTCTGGGCAGCACAGCAAGTTGTAAATTGCACTTGCATGATGCACGCATGTGCACGCGACACAGAGCAACAGAACCGGTAGTTATACCGTTTGGATCCCATCCCTGAGCTTAATAGCAGCAACTGTGAAAGGGATCTTGGAGTCTTAGTGGACAACCAGCTAACTATGAGCCAGCAGTGTGCAGCCATCGCCAAAAAAGCTAATGCAATCCTAGGTTGCATTAACAGAAGGATACAATCAAGATCAAGTGAGATACTAATACTACTCTATAAAGCCTTAGTAAGGCCACACCAAGAGTGCTGCATCCAGCACTTGGTCCTCAGACGATAAAAAAGATGTTGAGACTCCAGAAAAAGTACAGAGAAGAGCAACCAGGATAATGAGGGGACTGGAAAATAAAACATATGAAGAACGGTTACAGGAACTGAGCCTAGCTATTCTAGCGAAAAGAGAGACCAGGGGAGACATTTTATTTATTTATTTTGATTTGTCAATCACTTACAAAATAATAGGTATAAGTATATACATAGTTATTAATACATGAAATGGATATATATATAAGAAAAATAAAAAAAGAAACAATAAGACAGGGACGGTAGGCACATTGGTGTGCTTATGCACGCTCCCTACAGCCCTCTTAGGAAAGGGGTGAAGTCAATAGTAGATAGTCTAAGGTTAAAGTTTTTGGGGTTTGGGGAAGAAACCACAGGGTCAGGGAGAGTATTCCAGACATTGATCCCTCTGTTGCTGAAGTCGTATTTCCTGCAATCAAGTTTGGTCCAGTTAACCTTGAGTTTATATCTATTGTGTGCTCTTGTGTTATTATGGTTGAACTGAAGTATTCATTGACAGGTAAGTCATTACAATATATTATTTTATATATCACACTTAGATCAGACCAAAGACGGCGAAATTCAAGATTTTCTAGGTCTAGAATTTCAAATCTGGTGGCATAAGGTATTCTATAGCGAGTAGAGGAGTGGAGAACTCTTCTTGTGAAATATTTCTGGACTTTCTCAACCATGGGTTCCAGACTGATGAGCTGTATTCGAGTATTGGTCTAGCTAATGTTTTGTATGCTCCAGTTCGTAGTGTGATATTACCAGAGAAAAAGCTACGTAGAATTAGGTTAACAACTCTTAATGCCTTTTTTGGCTATGTAGTTACAGTGGGCTCTAGCACTTAGATCATTAGAGATGAGTATTCCAAGGTCCTTTACAGAGCTTGGATCATCAACAAGGTCTTGCTATTCAGCTTGTATTTTATTTTCTGATTTTTTTTTGCCAATATGTAGGACAGAACATTTATTTGTTGAGATTTGAAGTTGCCATTTGTTTGACCATTCTGATACATAGTCAAGATCTTTTTGAAGGGGAGCAGTATTATCTGTGGTATTGAACAGCTTTTCATCATCAGCAAAGATAATGCAGTTGCTCTTAATATGATCACAGAGATAGCAGTATTCTAATATTTGAGGGGCTGCCCCAGAGAGGAAAGGGTCAAGCTATTCTCTAAAGCAATGGTCACCAACCAGTGGGTTGGAAACCACTGGTGATCCACGAGAAAATTTTGGTGGTCCGCAGAGAAATGTCTCCCCCAAAGCACCCCCACAAAAGCAATCCAGGCTGTGTGGAAACACAAGGCTGTGCCGCCCACATGGGTCACCCATCCGCTGGCCCCCACCCTTTGGCCGAACGCAAACCTTACCTTGAGTAGAGCCACATGAGCTGGAACTGGAAAGTAAGACCGATGGCGGGGGAGGGAAATCTGCCCCTGGGTGGCTTGCTGACATTGGTGGGAAAGTTGGTCCCATATTCCAGAGCTGCAGTAGTTACAGGACTGGCCCTTTGGTTATCCCGGAGCAGCTGCTCCTCCAGTCCATGGCAGGCCGGTGCACCCAGGTGGAGGAGCAGCTGCTCTGGGATGACCAAAGGGCCAGTTCTGTGACTACTGCAGCTCTGGAATATGGGATTGACTTTCCTACCAATGTCAGCAAGCCACTGCCAGTCAAAATTCATATTAGTGGTCTGTGGGGTTTAAAATTATGACTTTGGTGGTCCCTGAGATCCAAAAGGTTGGCGACCCCTGCTCTAAAGCACCCAAAGGCCAGACAAGGAACAATGGATGGAAATTGAGCAAGCAGAGATTTAACTTGGAAATAAGGAGAAACTTTCTTACAGTAGAACAATCAACCAGTGGAACAGAAGTTGCCTTTGGAAGTTGTAGGAGCTTCATCACTTGAGACTTTCAAGAAGAGATTAGACTCCCATCTGTCAGAAATGGTGTAGGATCTCTTGTTCTTAACCTTTTTGAAAGAATCGCTCCCTTGAGCCATTGAGGAAGTTATCATCGCCCCCCCTTCAATCCCCCCCCCTTATGTTCAAACATAACCTTCAATCACAACACAGGGAAATAATTCTTTAATTTATGCAAACACTTTTTTTGTTTTCTTTAAAATTATCATCAGGACATATTGATGCAAATAATTTATTTCCAGTCTTTTTCCCATATCTCAACTGTGTGAAAAATTCTGATGCCACACATCACTTTACTCCCAAACTTCATGATACATGTATTTCATTATTATCTTATTTATTCAAGACATTTAAATGCAATGACCACTGAAAACAAAATTCAACTGCAAGAAAATGAAATGCCCCCCCAAAACAGTAACATTTAATGATTTATTTACAAGTGAATTCTAAGACGCAAAAAGAAATGTAAAAAGGGCATAAGAACAAACCGCAATGCAGGAATTAAGAATTTCAAGAAGAAAACTCTGAAATGAAATTAAGATTCGAGGAAAATATATATTTATGCACACTGTAAAAAAGGTTAAAAAGACACAAAGAAAATTTTTATGGAAGGAAAGGAACAAAAATCAGAGCAACAAATTTAATGCCTAAACTGAAAAATTGAAACCATAAAACCAAGAAACCAAAATATAATATCAACCTGGAGTTCATGCTAAAAAAGTACAATAAAAAAGATACACTAAATGTTTTACAGAGCACAAGAAGAATTCAAAAACGAAGCCGAAAACTCAAACTGGAACGTGAAATCCAATGCAAGCAAATACAATGAAAAGATCTGAGACAATCATTAACAAAGAAAATGTATGTACACAAAAAGCAAAAAAAGAACATCAATGGCTGCCTTCTGCTTGGTGAGCTGATGCCAATTTCTTGATGTCTGGAACCATTTTTGTTAATCTCATTCTTAAATTGCCGTGCTCAGTGATCTTCAACATTCCTTGACTTAGAAAGGATCTTCTGGACAGCGCTGAAGCCCCTCTCCATTAAGTAAGTGGAAGGAAAGGCTAAAAGAAGCAACTTAACTTCCTCCCACAATATTGGGTAAGTGTTCCTCATTTTTACCCAAAAAGCTTCGTAGCCATAACTCTGAAAATGTGATTGGGCTTCACAGTTGTATTTCAGATCTGTCGGTGGCTCTTGCAGTTTGGGATGAGGTTGTGCAAAGTCTGCTGTGAAAGGATTTAGCACCCAAGTGGGCACTTCCAGATTTATCAGATCATAGAATCTGGTTTCCATATCTTCTTTTAGTTGCTTCAAGTGGCAGCAAAAACGTCCAAATCTTCTGCTTGGAGTTGATGTTCATTACCAAGGCTTGGGAACTGATACAGCTCCTGGCGACTCATATTGCTTGCAAGGAGGTCCAATTTGGAAATAAATAAGCAGATTACTCCTTTGGCCTTAAGAAAATTGGTTTTATCTCCTTGCAGTTTTATGTTCACTTCATTCAGCTTGTCAAAAACATCAGCGAGATGAGCTACATCCAGACGTCGAAGTTTAAGAGAACTGCTTAGACTTGGATCAATGGATTCAAGAAATTTGACAACTGTGTCAAAAACTTTGTGGAATTGCCACGAACACTTTCCTTTTGAAAGCCACCTTATTTTGGTGTGCAAAAGGAGACATTCAAACTCCTCATCATTTTCTTCACAAAGCTTGTGAAAAGTCGGTTGTTCAAGGCATTTGGCTTAATTTTATTCACAGCGTTAATGATGTAATGTATAGACTCATGCAAATGGCCACTCAAATTTTTTGAGACAAGGTGCTGTCTATGAATGATGCAATGGACAGTCATAACTCCAGGTACAACCAATTTTAGATGAGCTTGAAATCTGCAATATTGTCCAGCCATGGATGCAGCTCCATATGTTGCACATGCCACGACGTTTGTCAAAGAGGTGTTTTTCTCAATAAAAAACTCTTCAACATTTTTAAATATCGAAGAACCTTTTATGTCAGTGGCTAAATTTTGAACAAAAAACAGTTCTTTCCCGGTCTCTTCATTTCCGTTGATGAAACAGACATAAGCCAATAAGAAGGCTTCATTTTCACAAATCGTTGACTCATCAATCTGCACCATGAATTCTGTACTTTTCAAGGTGTCAATAAGCCTTTCTTCCACATCAGCAGCCATTTCATCAATTCTGTTTGATATGGTATCATTGCTCAAAGGAATCGATTGCATGACAGTGCTTGCACTGGGCCCAAACATAGTGGCAACAATCTATTTCGCTGCTGGTAAAATCAACGTTTCTCCGATAGTGTGAGGTTTGCCACATTTTGCTATCAACAAAGATACTTCATAGGAATGAATGCTCTTGTTGGCATTGGGTGATGATTTTCCAAATAACTTCTCAACAATGCTGCGACCCTCAAACTTGGCTTTTAAGGATTGGAAAAACGATACCGGTTTATTGGCTTTATCCAAATGAATTTTTACCAATGGTATTTCAGTTGGGAAGGCTTCATCACTTCACTTGAAAATGTTTTCTCACAAAGAAGACAAAACGGAAGCTGTACATTGGAAGGAGATGGAATGAATCCCAATTTTAGGTATTCCGTCGAATATTGGCGACACTTCCTCTTCTCGGCCCTGTTGAGAGGTCTTTGAAATAAAAGGCACTAACTGCAAATTAAATTTTTGACTGCACTGGAACACAACAAAACACATGTGGATGTCGATAAACCTAGTTTCAAAGGTTACATTGACATCACAGGGGACAGCCACTCAGCATGCAATGTTTTGAAAGAAGCGCTCACCCTTCCATCACTGCCCATTCTGGCC
The DNA here is from genome assembly GCA_015471245.1 of Laticauda colubrina. NCBI lineage: Eukaryota > Metazoa > Chordata > Lepidosauria > Squamata > Elapidae > Laticauda > Laticauda colubrina. The sequence goes on along the minus strand of BLBF01000045.1, from coordinate 24,890,790 downwards.
AATGGCATGCCACTGTATGGGTAGAGAGATAGAGGCTGCTGTGCAACACGCATGAAGATGAGTGATGCATGTTCACATATGTCCGGTGTTCTGTACTGAAGCTAGCTAGAGGAACATTTTAAAAGCACAGTTCAATCCACTAATAGCGGGTGATTTGTATGACAGATACACAGTGGTTCACTGTACGAAAAAAGTCTCAAAAGTGTCCCCAAAACTTCTCACTCCATTGCCCCCCTTTCATTCCTTTGCCCCCGCGTAACCCCTTTTCATTCCATCGCCCCCCTGAAAAATGAAATTGCCCCCTGGGAGGCGATATTGCCCAAGTTAAGAACCACTGGACTAGATGACCTACAAGGTCCCTTCCAACTCTGTTAATCTATTATCTGTTTAAAAAAGTGCCAGATGGTCACCTTAAAAGAACCACCCAAATAAAGTTATAAATGCTATTGGCTAACATGCTCTGTTTTCTTGCCTATCTGTGTTTTATTAATCTTTTCTGGTTTTTAAACTGTATCTGAGTTTTTAGTAGGGAGAACTGGATTTTTTCATCCTCTTTACTCTGAGATAGAATAGAATAGAATAGAATAGAATAGAATAGAATAGAATAGAAT
>BLBF01000045.1:24866888-24890169 GCA_015471245.1 Laticauda colubrina | reverse complement strand
ATAGAATAGAATAGAATAGAATAGAATAGAATAGAATAGAATAGAATAGAATAGAATAGAATAGAATAGAATAGAATGCTTCATTGGCCAAGTGTGATTGGAGACAATCACAAGGAGTTTGTCTTGGTGTAAATGCTCTCAGTATACATAAAAGAAAAGATACATTTGTCAGGAGTTGAGAATCATAATGTACAGCATGTAATGATAATCATAGGGTACAATAAGCAATCAAATCATACTAGGAGCAAAGTTACAAACAACAAAGTTACAGTCATACAGTCACAAGTAAGAGGGGATGGGTGATAAGGAGTGATGACAAGATGAATATGCTGCTACAAATTGTATCTTTACATCTGCTACCAGGAAATGATATACCGTATATACTCGCATATAAGCCGATCTCGCATATAAGCCGACCCTTAAAAAACTGCCCCAAAATGAGAAATTTTGCAAAAACTCGCATATAAGCCGACCCCCAAATACCATGGTGTGTTGTTTGGGCTAATAACAAAAGAGTATCAATATGCAATGCACTGATGAAGGTTCATTATCAAAGCATTTGTGTAGGAAACAATATTAAGTTAATTGCCCGGTATGTAAAGAATCTGATGTTATATAATGGTAATATATGCACTTATCATAGCAAAAGCTTGCAGAAGAGCATAAATGAGAATAAAAGCCATTATTGTTGTGTTTTACTTTTATTTATTTTCACAAATTAAACTGTGTCTCAGAATCCTTCAAATTCATCCTCACCATCACCCTCGTCTTCAGATTCCCCAAAGAGATGTTTCCAGTCCTCCAATGTATATTTGACATTATCTTCATCCCACATTTCTTCATCTTGATCTTCATTTTCATTTTCTGCCACTTCATCACTGTCTTCATTTTCAGTTTCATTGCTATCCTCCTGCCATACAACATCATCTTCAGTGCCATCTAATTTGTTGCTAATGCAACATTTTAAAAAGGATTTCTGTGCCATCTCTTGTAAAATCATATCCCATGCAGTCATATCCCAAGACACAACTGTGGGCAAAGGAGGGCGTTTGAAGTTTCCTTTGGCTGTTAGTTCAGCCTTGCCATCTGCCATCCACTGTGTCTACAGGTTTCGCGTGTGTGTCTTGAAGGGTCTGTTCAGGCTGACATCTAGGGGTTGTAGCATTCCAGTCAACCCTCCTGGTATGACTGCCTGAATGGTGTTTGATTCCTTTAGACTCCTTTTTACCTTTTCGGTTAGGTGAGCTCTGAATTGGTCCCAGACTAGCATGGAGTGTTTCTTGAGAAGACCTCCATTTCTGCGCACCCACACTTGATTTATCCATTTGATTACGCCTTCTTCATCCATCCATCCTTTGGGATGCTGATGGATGAGCACACCACTGGGAAATTTGTCTTTTGGAGGGGTTTTTCGTTTGAAGATTACCATCGGGGGTAGCTTCACCCCATCTGCAGTGCAACTCAGCACCACTGTAAAATGGGTTTTTTGGTGCCCTGTTGTCTTAATAAGAACTGTTTTTTCACCCTTTGGGTTCAATGTTTTAGTGCTTGGCATGTCAAAGCACATAGGGGTCTCGTCCATATTGCCAATCCTGCTGAGAGGAAAATCACCAGTCTTTCGTTTATTTATCATGAAACGTTGGAAGTTCATCACCTTTTCCTCAAATTCTGATGGTAGCTTTTGGGCTATTTTTGTTCTTTGTCTTAGTGATATCCCATTTCTCTTCAAAAACCTTGTACACCAGCCCGGGGAAGCAGTGAAGGTTGAGGTACCTTAGTATTTTCCAGATTTGGCCATCTGCAATGCTTGTAAGCGCACGGCTAATCTAGACACACTGTAGCCATTCTGCCTTTGAGCCTCAAACCACTCAAGAATGTCCTTTTCCATTTCAGGGAATTGCCCAGCTTTGGGCCCTCTTTTTTACGTTTTGAACTGGGGGTGCAATCCAATGTACTATCCTTTCTCCATCTTCTAATATCGCTCTCATCCACTCCAAAGGTTCTTGCTGCTTCAAGGTTGCTTGTTTCCTCTGCAGCCTTCACTGCTTTTGAGTTTAAAAGAAGCAGCATAAGACATTCTTTTTCTTTTAACATCAGACATGGGTATATTTTAATGAATTTTACTGCGGAATGCTTTACTAAATGCAGAGAAACTGGATACAAAGTTGCATGTGACGATCGCAAACACTACAGCGGTCACGTGAATGACTAACCAATCAGAGCGTGTTATATTCGGTGGGAGAAAAAGCAAAATGGAGGCGCCCAGAGTAAAAAGAAATGTGCTGTAAGTATATATCGCTGTATGGTAATATCAAAATTGCGTGATCTGAGAAGTGGTGTCATATCGTCATGTTGTTTGTGCCAGAAATCAGATTTATGCGCGTATAAGCCGACCCCCAAATTTGAAAAAAAAAAAAGTGTTCTAAAGTCGGCTTATATGTGAGTATGTATGGTAACTTGCTCTTGCTTCTGGAGCCCTGAGAAAATCTCCTTCAGCTCCTTTTCAGGGGACCTTTTCAGTCTGCCCCCCCCCCCTTTGAGTAGGGCATGTCTGTGGTCCGGGGTTTGTGTTGGGAGCCTTCCTGAGCAGGCATTAGGAACTGGATAGCAGAGGCTTTCTGTGGGGGAAGCCTTTCCCATTGAGATGGCAGAAGGAATCTTTATTCCAAAACACTTGCAAGAAGGCTCATGGGCAACAGCATGCAGGATGGAGCTGTTTTTTCTCGGTGGTTTGGTTCCAAGTAGGGCAGCCAGCAAAAGCAGTCATAGTTGGGAAGGGATTATCTTAATTGCTAGAGTCAGGCAACTTTAAACTTGGCAACTTTTAGATTTGTGTAACTTAAAATTCCAGGTATTCTGGAAATTGAAGTCCATACCTCTTAACATGCCTATGGTTGTAAAACACTTCTCTAGAGTGGAGGTTTCTAACCTTGTCAACTTTAAAACTTGTGGACTTCTAGTCCCAGAATTTCTCAGCATGAGAATTGAAACCCACAAGTTGGCAAGATTGGAGAACCCTTCTTTAGAAGACCATGACTGGCTGCCAAAGGTTGGAGACCCTAAAGTTGCCAAGGTTGGAAACCCTTGGCCTAGAGAAGGAGGCTGCTCATAGGAGGCTCCTAGGGAAATAGCTTCCTGATGGAAGCAGATCATCTCCCTGTTTCAGCTCCTAGTCCTATATAGCAAAGGAGAAGAAATGTAGTCGGTCCACACAGATGAACCAGTGCTGGGCAGAGCACCTGGTGAACTGGAAATTTGGGTGGCAAACTGACTGAAGCAGATATTTCCAAGGGACCTATGGGTTTTTTTGCCAGCTGGCTTAGTCCTGTTCATTCTGCTTCTCTTTGCCTGAACAGCTGGTAAAGGAGAGATTGCTGTGCCATGCGATCATAGGGAAGCAGTCTGGAAAAGAATGTATCATGAAGGTTGATGTCACTTGTGAATTCATCGCACCAGTTCTGCAGATTTCCTCCAGAGCAGTTACTTTCCGCGTGGAGAAGGTGAGTGCTTTGATACCATGACATCCTTCTGGCTGTTGACATCAGACTAGGCCAAGAATTCTGTGAGCCAGCTCCCTCTGGGACATTGGAATCCCAAATCCTTGGAAAGATTGCCGGTGATATGGGGGAGGCTCAGTAAAGGAGCTGATACATACATGGCTGGGACTTGAAAAGGGGGATTTATTCTGGATATTAAGATAGCTATGCTGATAAGGTAGTCGTATATCATCCTTCTCCTCCTCCTCCTCATCATCATTATCATCTATTCACTGCAGGGCCTCTTTTGCATGTTTACATTTTTTTTCTTTCATTTTGTCCCAGTCCAGTCTGCAGAGGCATTCCTATTAGGTGGACAGAATTTTGTTATTTTTTGAATAGGAGGGCAGAAAAAAAAATTCCCAGCAAAAAATTCCTAAGAATAAAGTTAGTTTAACAATAAATATAATGTGCACAGAGACATTCTGATTAACAAATGAGTCACTCTGTGTGTGAGAAGGGGCAGGTCTCTAAATTTGATAAACATTTTTTTTTTTAAAATAAGGTAAGCTTGGGCTGGATGGCATAATGAATGAAGCCATCCATTCATTCATCCATAATGAATGAAGCCATGCATGCTGCATGTGTTTTACCTTGAGGAAAGGCAAATGTGGGTGACTGCATTTCATTTTGAGCCTGAAACCAACATGCTTTTGAACATTTAGCTAAACCAAAACCTGCAACATTTTGTCTGTTCTTGATTTTGGTTGAGAGAAAAGCCAGAGGAGTATTATGGGTTGAGCCAGGAAAGACTGGCGAGCCTCACCTCTCTTTCTTGTCCTTTGCTGCATGACTGGTAAAGCCCTCTCCCCAGTCTGTCTAGGATTGCCCACCCCCATTGGTATTGAGCCTCTCCTCGTTCCATGTCCTCCCATGTAATGTCATAAATACATTCATATTTTATCATCTCATTTTAAGTTTACATTAAATTTTCCTTTTTTCCATAATGTACCCATTCTAATCATCAGATTTATAAATCATAAGTTCATTTTTTCTTTTTTCAGTAAAAAAACATAAAGAATTTCCTTATGTCACTAATACATGAAGTCGCTGGTCTCTCTTTAAGCTGATGTTTCTTGACCTTGGCAACTTGAAGATGCATGGACTGGAACTTCACACATGCTGGCTGAAGTTTCTGGCAGCTGAACTCCAAACATCTGCAAGTTACCAAGGTTGAAAAACACTGTGAATAAAGAATAGGACTAGGACAGAACAGAACAGAATAGAATAACCTTATTGGCCAATAAAGTTGGACACACAACTTTATGATTGGACACACAAAGAATTTGTCTCCAGTGCATAAGTTCTCAGTGCATATACAAGCAACAAGTGATAAATCATGATCATAATCATAAAATGCAATAATCATAAATCATAAGTTACAAGACACAGTGATAGTCATAGGATACTAAACAAGCAATCAACATAAATCATACTAGGATACTAAATAAAACAATCAATATAAATAGTAAGATAGAAGCAACAAAGTTATCGCCATAAGAAGATAAGGAAATATGTAATAGGAAAGATGAGAAGAATAATAGTAAGATAGCCCTATCAAGTAGTTTGCCATGTTTTTTTTTGAATAAAGCTTTTTATTCTATAACATATAAAAATTTCATTTTTGGTTAAACAGTGTGTTGTCTGGGTACAAATAGTTTTAGGAAATAGTCATCAAAGCTTTTACAACAATATTCATTACATTGATATTCATTCTATCATGATTATAATAACACTAATATTTGCTTATCACTTTTAACAAGCCTCCCTTTTTTTATTGTTTTTCTTATATTTCCATGTTTCTAACTTCTGTTTTTGTCAGCTAACCAGTGATAAAATAAGCCCCGAGTCAAAAAGTATTCAGTTTCTTCCTTTTCCTGAATTGTAACGTTAACCTATTCATTTCTGCACGTTCTAATATTTTTTTAATCACATTTTCATCAGCAGGGATCTCTTCACTTTTCCATTGTAGTGCAAATACAATTCTGATTGCAGTTCATACATGTAAAATCAAATAGGTATTCCCTTTGTTATTATTATCTGGTATAAGTATATCCACCACATATACAAACCAGTTATCTGATGACATTTCCAGCAGACATAATCTTAAATATTTTTGCTAACTTTGAGAGTGGAAAATGTCATATATAAAACATTTTATATTTTCTTTATACGCATTATTTAATAAGTAGCTATATATTTTCTTTACTAGCTTTTCATCTGTCCCTGTTAATATTTGATCTCATTCTGTTAATTCTTTATAAAAACCATACATTTTAACATCCTTCTCATAATGAGATTGTATCTGTACTTGTGGCCACGATCCTATGTCAACCCCTTGACTACTCAGTTCTTGCTTAGATTGAAATTCCCCCTTTTCATTCAAAATATCTTTATATCTGGTAATGTTTTCCATATTAATTACATTTGGACAAATCAGTGCCTCCACTGTAGAGAGCCAGGCTGGTATTTTCAAATAGTGCTGCTCTTTAATTCCCCCCACACACACTGATAATAATGCATTTCTAATATACAGCATTCAGTAAAGATATAAGTCTATAGTTTTTTATCTGTATTAAGTCTGAATCTTCTTTAAAAAACATAATCATTATTAAAAAAACAGCACAGTAAATTATTGGAATATCCCAAAATTTGGGAAATTATATTTCTCATTAGAACAGCAAAAGAAAAAGGGTGTGGCATTATATATTAAAGAAACAATAAATTGGTCCTGGGGGGATCGATGAAGAAGAAGAGAACCTTAGGAGCTGTAGTGGGAAGGTGTGATCCCTAGCAACGTGAATGGAGGAGCCCTCAAAGCTGGAGCTGAAGAGTCGGATTTTAATGGCCGATCCAGAGACCTGACATCTCACAAGAAAAGAAAGGGAAACTAAGAGGGAGAATGGTGTGTGATAAGCGGTGAGAGCAAAGGAGTTTGGATTTGTGAAAGTACTAAAGAAAGAGCAAACCCAGAGAGTGAAAGTGAAAGTGAAAGCTCAAAGCAGCACAGGGACAGCAGAAACAGCGAGGAGAGTGAAAAAGGGAGAGGACAAAAAGTGGTGCAAGCAATTGTGAAGGAAGGAACAAAGAAGAAGAGAAAGTAATAGACTGATCATGATCTGACTGAAGAGGTGAGAGCGGACTGATTGGAACAGGTGGTTAAATTTCCTTGAGCTTCCAAAAGAACACTGTAGCAGCAAAAGAAACAATGAAGCACATATAAAGAGTAAGGAAAGGAGAGTGAGTGACTATGACAGTGTATAATCTGGAGAACCAGACATTTTGGAGGTGGAAAGTAAAAATTAACTCTTTTAAGTTCACAACCTCCAGCACGACACTAAGACTCAAGTAATTTGATTGGAATTTTTAAAGTAGTTCTGTTTAAAATTAATTGTTAACTGTGATTACAATACTCACATTTATACATTTAAATATATTGTGGCTAACTTTTTTTTTCACTGTAGTGCTTTATATTTAGTGATTAAACCTTTAAACATGTATATTTATATAGTTATATATTGATTAGACTTTAAAGAAGAATATATATATTCAGAGAAAAAGTGATTGTTTTTGCAAAATAACTTAAAGAAATTAATATAGTGAACTTCTAAGGATTGTAATAATCGACCCATGACCGGAACATACTGGAACAAACCCATGACTGGAACTGGTAGAAGGATGCAAACTATTCAAAAAAAACAATAGACCCCATAAAAGAGGAGGTGGAGTTGCACTGTATGTAAAGGACCACTATATTGCTACAGAAATGCATGAAACCAAAGATGAAAACCTCCTAGAATGCATATGGGTCAACATAAAAGAAAAAAAAGAATGACATGGCCATAGGTGTATATTATGGGCCACCCAATCAAGCAGTCCTTTTTGCCAGTCAACTAACAAACATATGCAGGAAACACTCAACAATAGTAATGGGAGACTTCAATTATCCTGATATCAATTGGAAAACTAATTCTGCACCAAATGAGAAGTCAAATGAGCTCCTAACCAATCTAGCTGACAACTTTGTTATCCAAAAGGTAGAGGGTAAAACTAGAGGGACAGCCATATTGGACTTAATTCTTACAAACAGAGAAGAAGTGATAGAGGGAGTTGAAACTGCAGGAACCTTGGGTGAGAGTGACCAAGTCATACTAGAATTCAACATAACACAAACACAAGCAACAGAACGTAATGACACCAGAGTCTTGGACTTTAAAAGAGCTCATTTCAATAAACTCAGGAAAGAAAAAAACTTGGGAAAGATTCCATGGATGAAAATCCTAAAAGGGAAAACAACTCAAGAATCTTGGGAAACTCCAAAAAGTATGATCATAGAACCCCAGACCAGCACAATATCACTGAAAAAGAAAAACAAGAAATCCAAGAAGAAACCAGCATGGCTGCACAAAGATCTCTCTGACAAATTGAAAGAAAAAATGGACAAGTACAAAAAATTGAAAGAAGGACATACAAGTAAGGCAGAATATCAGCAGATAGCCAGAATTTGCAAAGATAGGATAGATTGTCAGGATAGCAAAGGCTCAGAACGAACAAAGACTTGCAACAAAAGTCAAAGATAATAAAAAAAGTTTCTTCCAACATGTAAATAACAAGAAAAAAAATCAAGTTGGTCCACTAAAGAGAGAAGATGGCAAGGAAGTTACAGGCAACAGAGAGAAAGCAGAACTGCTTAACTCATTCTTTGCATCTGTCTTCATGCAAAAAAGAAACTATAGCTCAACCCACCAAAAGCAAAACTGTAAAAGACAGACAAGAAATAAAAGTTAAAATAAGCAAAAAAAATAGTAAGAGAACACCTGTCTGATCTTGATGAACACAAATCACCAGTGCCTGATGGATTACATCCCAGAGTTTTAAAGGAGCTGGCAGAGGTCATCTCAGAACCACTGCACCACATCTTTCAAAAATCCTGGAGCACTGGGGAACTACCAGAGGATTGGAAAAGAGTTGATGTGGTTCCCATTTTCAAAAAAAGGAAAAAAAAAACAGACCCAGGAAACTATAGACCAATCAGCCTAACATCAATACCCGGGAAAATACTGGAAAATAATAATAAAAAAAAACAGATCTGCCAACACCTAGAAACAAGTAAAGAAATAACTAGCAGTCAGCACGGGTTTGCTAAGAACAGCTCATGCCAAATCAAACTTATTTCATTCTTCAGCACAGTGACAAAATTAGTAGAACAGAAAAATACTGTGGACATAATATACTTAGATTTCAGCAAGGCATTTGACAAAGTAGATCACAACCTACTTCTTAGTAAGCTAGAAAAAAATGGAATAGATAGCACCACCACTAGATGGACTCACAACTGGATGGCAGCGTATTCAACAAGTAGTGCTTAATGGGTCTAAGTCTACATGGAGGGAAGTAAGCAGAGGGTTCCTAAGAAGGTTCTATCTTAGGCCCAGTACTCTTCAATATCTTCATTAATGACTTAGATGAGGAAGAGAAGGGGAACTTACCAAATTTGCAGATGATACTAAGCTGGCAGGAATAGCTAATGCCGAAGAAGATAGGCTCAAGATCCAGATGGATCTTGACAGACTAGAACACTGGGCCATATCTAACAAAATGAAATTCAATGCAGAGAAAAGTAAAGTCTTACACTTTGGCAAGAAAAACCAAAACTACACATATAGACTGGGTGAAACCAGGCTCAATAGCAGTAACTGTGAGAGGGATCTTGAAGTCTTAGTGGACAACCAGCTAAATAGGAGCCAGCAGGGTGCAGGAGCAGCCAAAAAAGCTAAAGTAATCCTAAGTTGCATGAACAGAGGGATGCAATCAAGATAAAGTAAGGTACTAATACTAATACTATAAAGCCTTAGTAAGACCAGACCTAGAGTATTGCATCCAGTTTTGTTCACCACATTATAAAAAAGATGTTGAGACTCTAGAAAAAGTACAGAGAAGAGCAACCAAGATGATTAGGGGACTGGAGGCTAAAACATACAATGAACAGTTGCAGGAACTGGGCTTGGCTAGTCTAGTAAAGAGAAGGACCAGGGGGGACATGATAGTGGTTTTCCAATATTTGAAGGGCTGCCACAGGGAGGAAGGGGTCAAGCTATTTTCTAAAGTGCCTATAGGCCAGATAAGGAATAATGGATAGAAAATGAACAATAAGAAATTTAACCTGGAAATAAGGAGAAACTTTCTGACAGTGAGAACAATCAACCAATGAAACAGCTTGCCCTTGGAAGTTGTGGGAGCACTATTACTTGAGACTTTCAAGAAGAGATTGGACTGCCATTTGTCAGAAATGGTGTAGAGTCTCCCGCTTGGGTGACGGGTTGGATTAGATGATCGACAAGGTTCCTTCCAACTCCGATTATCTGTATCTGACCCATTTAGGATATTGTTTTTTCTCTTTTCTCAGTAAATTATAATTGCCATTAAAGGTTTACTGGAATATAGAACTGTAATCTTATAAAATCATATTGACTGTTAGAGATAGGAAATTGATTGTATATGTTACATTGCAAATTAATTAACTGTTTAAACACCTAACTATTTAAAGTATTAAATAATTATTATAATAGAAATATATAAGAATATTTAGAAGTAATAGATCGGTAAAGTGTTAATACTAGTGTTGCTTTGGTTATCAGAATTGATCCATAAAATTGCATAGTCTAAATAACCTTTGGAATTTAGTGGAATAATTGGGACCTAGTATGAGATATAGAGTTGCAGACTGAAAGGTAGAATAAAGACAGAGACAGAAATTAGGGGAACATTGAATGGTGTTGTGGGAGAAGATAGAAAGAATATTAGGACAGCAACATAGAATATTACAAGAAATGACAAGTATTATTATAACTGCAGTGAAAACTGGGAAGAAACCTATCCCAGCAACAGCTACAGTGATACCATCCCCATCTACACAAAGATATATAGAAAGAATGTTTGCAACAGAGAAAACAACTTCTGTGTGAATGTGCAGACTATGCAGGCCACTTTATTATCAATACAGGAAACGATGATAAAGTTACAGGAAAATATGACCAGAAACCACAGAGAAATGAAAATAGAAATGGAGGATGTGAAAAGAGAAGCAAGAAATAACATCCAGAAGCTAGATGAGAAAGTGGGTCTGATTCAAGAAGTTTTACAAAAAAAATGATCAAAGATTACAAATGATTGAGAAGAGAACAGAAAAACAACAGAAACTAGAGTCGGAGACCAGAAAATAAAAGAACGGAACAAGGGAATGGAGGACTCACTGATCCAGCTGGAAATGGAGAGGGCTTCATTTTACGTGCGATTCCAAAATGTGGATGAGATGAAAGAGGAAGATTGAACAGCAATAATGGCCGAAATAATTGCAGAGGCACTCCAAAGAGACAAGAGAGAGATAATTAATGATTTGGACAAAGTCTACCGAGTTTACACAAACTACGCTAGACGATTCAGACTGCCAAAAGAAGTTCACATCCATTTTGCACAAAAAAATGAGGGATATAATCTATAAAATTACTAGAGATGAGCCAATGTCTTATAAAGGAAAAGAAATTATTACATTAAAGCAAATCCCAAAAAGAGTACGTGAATAATGGAAAGAAAATTGCTTCTTGTTGGCCCAACTTAATAAAAACAACATACTGCTTAGATTGAGGGATGTTGGTGTCATGACTAGGGAAGAAGATTAAGATAGATACCTTGGAGAAATTGCAAGACTTCCACAACCAATTGGTAGGCACAGAAAAACTGGGTAGCCGCAGAGAAGAATTGGAGTCAGCCAGCCAAGAGGACCAACAATTGGAGAAAAGAGAAAGAAAGCAGGAAGAAGAGGAAAAGAAAAAAGAAGGATCACAGGAAGAGAGTAGAGTAAGAACAAGGGCACAAACTGAGGCAAGGAACAACAGGAACTAGTTAGTAATAGCAAAGAAGAAAAATGGAAAATAACTTGAAAATATTGTCTGTAAATATAAATGGACTCAATACTCCAACTAAACAAAACCAAATCTTTTAAGAAATTGGCAAAACAAAAAATGGATATAGTATTTCAGGAGGTACATATTAGAGTTCAGGATGAAAAATATCTACAATATAAAAAGATAGGAAAACTCTATGTAGCACTAGCAGAAGAAAAAAAAAAGAGGGGTAGCAATTTGTGTTAGAGAAGGAATAAGAGCAGAAATACTCTACGTAGATTAAGTAGGTAGAACATTAATGTTAGAAATCTTATGGGAACAGAGGAAACTACTACTAGTCGTAATATATGCACCCAACAACCAACAAGCAAATTATTACGAAAAAATTCATGAAAAAATCCTAGACCTAGGTAAAGAAGATATTTGTATGATAGGAGACTTTAATGCAGTCGTGGACACAAAAAAGGATTATTATAATACCAGTAAAATGAAGAAAAAAAATAATACCCTTCCAAAAACATTTTTCCATATGGCAGAAGAATAAAATTGAACAGACATTTGGAGAACACATAACCCAAAAGAAAAGCAGTTCACCTTCTATTCCATTCCCCATGAATCATGGTCAAGAATTGATATGGCTTGGATAATAAAACTCTAGTGAAGCCCAAGTAGAAATAGCACCAAATGTTTGACAGACATAGTGTTACCCACTAATAGTAACATGGAAAGGCCACAAAAACAAAGAGGGAGATGGATGTTGAACCCACAAATTCTGAGAGATAAAGAATATTTAGAAAAAAAAAAAAAAAACAATTAGAAATGTTTTTTGAAGTGAATATAAAAGAACACACTTCCTTACAGAATCTGTGGGACACAATGAAGGCCTATCTAAGAGGATTAACAATTGCATATCATGCCAGAAAGAAAAAAGAAAAAGAAAGTAATGAATTACAGAACGAGATTAGAAATTTGGAAATACAAGCACAATTAGCACTGCTAATTAGCAAATTATAAGTAAATGTAGTTTAGCCGAACATAGACTGAATATATTAGAACAGGAAAAAAATTTAAGAGCCCGGAAATTGGTAAAGCAAAATTATTTTGAAAATGCAAACAAGCTGGGAAGATGGTTTGCATATAGACGAAGGAAGGAAAAAGAAAAAAAGATGGATTCAGCAGTTACAAGATAATGAAGGAAAGGTACAAAACAATATAGAAAAGAAAAAAGAAATAGTACTGTAATATTTTAGTGAACTTTACAAGCAAGAACAAAGGAGTGATGAGAAAATTAAACAATACTTAGAGGAAGAAAATATCCCAGTTTTTACAGAAGAAGAAAGGGAAAGATTAAATGAAGAGATCACTAAGGAAGAACTAAAAGAGGAAATTAATAAACAAAAAAACAACAACATCCCCGGAACAGGCAGATTACCAGCAGAAATATATAAAATATTAGGTGAAATATTCGATCTAATTCTTTTAGAAATTTATAATGAAGTATTTACAGGGGCTAGGCTACCAATGTTGTGGAGATAAGTGTACATTACATTAATAACAAAGGAGGGTGCAGATACCACTTACATAAAAAACTATACACCATTTATTGAACGCCGATTATAAAATATTTATGAATATAATGGCCGATTGAAAAAAAAATTGAGCAAAAACATACACCCAGATCAAAATGGTTTCCTACCAAGAAAACAAATAAAAAACAATACAAGGACAGTATTAGATATTTTGGAGTATTACGAGGCACACCCAGAAAAACAAACTGCATTAGTTTTTCTGGATGTTCAAAAAGCCTTCGACAAAGTAAATTGGCAATTTATGATGCAGCAAGTAAAGGAGATGAAATTTGGGGACAACTTTGAAAAAATGTTAGGGTCAATATACTAAAATCAAAAAGCACGTGTAATAATTAATGGAGAAACTACAAATTCATTTGAGATAGGAAAAGGAGTCAGGCAGGGATGTCCACTTTTACCTCTGCTTTTTATCATGACATTAGAAATTTTGTTGAGTAGAATAAGATTGAATTCAGAAATAAAGGGATTAAGAATTAAGCAAGAAGAATACAAGGTCCAAGCTTTTGCAGATGACCTTGTATTCTTCATAGAAGAACCAATAAAATCAGGACCAAACTTAAAGAGATAGAGAGATATATGGAGAGGTAGCAGGCTTAACAATTAACAAAGATAAAACTAAAATGATAACAAAAAAATTAATAGTCAAAAAAAGAAATTAGTAGAAGTAATGGGTGTACAAATTGTTAAAAAAAATTAAATATTTGGGAATCTGACTTCATGGCAAGATGTTCAACAATAAAAGAAGATAATTATGTAAAATTAGTATCGGAAATAAATAGGGACTTAGAAAAATGGGAGAAAATACAATTATCAATGTTTGGGAGAATTGCAACCATTAAAATGAACATCTTGCCAAGACTATTATTTCTTTTTCAAACACTCCCAGTAAAATTGGACAATTTTTTTAATGAATTAAATAAAATTACTACGAAATTCATTTGGTCAGGAAAAAGGCGAGAATAAAACTAAGCGCACTTACATGATAATAGATGCAGAGTTGGATTTGGACTCCCTGCTTGGGAACTATATTATAAAGTGGCAGCTTTAATGTGTATTAAAGAATGGGCCAATTTGAGAAACAAAAGAATTCTAACTCTAGAAGGGTATGATTTGCAGGCGGTGTGGCATGGCTTCATGTGGAACCCTGGAAACAAGATCTACTCTAACTTTGACATGCAATTTGAAATTCATTAATGAAGATTTGGAAAGAGATTAAACATAGACATTATATGAAGATTCCAGGGTGGGTATCTGTCATGGAGGCATTGATCCACCCCAATGCATTAAAAACTGGAAGAAGGATTAGATACGATGATGTTTTAGACTCCCAAGGAATATTAAAGACAAATCAAGAACTTAGAGAGCAAGGGATGAAGATAGAGTGGTAGCCATATTTGCAACTTAAAAAGAGGTACAAAAAAGATGTAGAAGAATTTGGAATAGAGGTAAAACCAAATCAGTTAGACAAAATATTAGAGGGAACAGATGGAAAAATAATCTCCAAAATGGATAATTACTTACTAGAATTTGATTTGGCAGAAGAAATAGCCCAATTACTGCATGGGCAAGGAATGTAGGACACAACATCAACCTCAAAGATTGGGAAATAATCTGGAAACAAAATCATGAAGTAACAAAATTGGTGGTCTATAAAGAGAATCAGTACAAAATGTGTTATCAGTAGTATTTAGCACCCTCAAGGTTAGCTAACGTATCCAAACCTAAATCTGCTTTTTTGAAAATGTAAGCAAATGAGGGGTATCTTCTTCCATGCTTGGTGGCTTTGCCCAAAAATTAAAAAATACTGGAAAAAAATAAGAATTTAGATAAAAGAAATTACAAATATTCAATTAGAATTCAAGGCTGAAATATTTTTATTGAGAATGATAAAAGGTGATCACACAAAAGAAACGAAATATCTATTTCTTCACATAATTACTGCAACAAGAATCCCGTTAACACAATGCTGGAAGGGCGACCAAACTCTAACAAACAATCTGATAATCTAGAAGATCTTTGCGCTGAAATGGACATACTTACCCAAAAATTAAAGGATGAGGCAGACTCAAAATATAGTACAGTTTATATAATACATAAAAATGGTACAATTGGATTAAGGATAAAACCAAGGAATAAAAAGATAATAAAAGGAAAAAAATAAAGTGGTTAGATTAAGAGTATTTACCAGAAAGAGGAAATGCATATTAGAAAAAAAATTGAGAAAAGAACACATTGTCTAGTTGATTAGAAACATATATGTTTTATATGTATTGGTATTGTTTTTTTTTACATTGATTTTGTTTTTAATGAAATATGTTGCATTATGCATTGTATATATGTTTTTAAATCTTTAATAAAGTTTATTTAAAAAGAATAAACTGAAAAAAGGGAAAGAAAAAAGACTGATATATTGGCTAGTAGATGAGAAAGGGACTTTTTATTACCAAAATGAAGAAAAAAGTATTCAAGAGTATTATGGAAAATTGTATGATCAGGAGAAAATTTCAGAAAACAGAATAAAACAATATTTGGAAAAATCTGAACTTCCTAACATACCCAAAACAGTAAAGGCTATGTTGAACAAACAAATAACTATGATGAAATTAACAGAAGCTATTAAGAGACAAAAGGATAACAAAACACCAGGACCAGATGGGTTACCGGCAGAATTTTATAAATATTTACAAGATACATTAGGCCCAGTTATGTTGGAAGTTTATAATGAAGTTCTTCCAGAAGTGAAAGTACCAAATTCATGGATGGAAGCAAATATTATGCTTATGCCAAAAGATGATTCAGATTTAATGCAGATAAAAAAATATAGGCTGATATCCTTATTTAATGCGGACTATAAAATATATGCTTCAATAGCAGGGAGATTAAGCAGGTTTTTGAATAAATTTATACATGTAGATCAGTGGTGCGTTTCAAAAAAAATTCCTACCGGTTCGGAGCTTGCTTCAGAGCTGGCTTTGTAACCAAAGCATTCTCAGAATAGGATGGGAGACCACCAGGAGGGGACAAGGGGAGGGGACAAGGGAATGACGATTGCTGGTGACCAAGTGCTAAGGCAGGACTTGCCTCAGAATCTGACTCCCTCTCATTATAATCCCTTTCCTCTCCTTTTTTCCCTTTTCTTCTTTTTGCTTCCCTCTTCATTTTCCTTTCTTCTTCCCCTCTTTTCTTGTTTTCCCTTCCTTACTCTCTTTCTTTTTCTTTGTCTTTCCTGTCCGTTCTTGGATGCTCAAATACAAAAGGGGAAACATTTCTCAATGCCTCCTTACCTTGTGATCAAATGCCATTTTTGCTAGTAGTTTGTGGCCAAAAACTGAGAAGAACTAGGCTCAGTTTATCCCGTGCTTGCATTTAGTGGGAGAATCCATAGACAACAGCAAAAGTGTCAAAATGTTGGCTCTGATAGTTTTTTTATGTACAATAGCTTTAGCGTTTAGGAACAGAGGTAAGTTAGTTGCTTTTCTATGAATACATAATCCTTAAAAGTGCTCTCTGTCGGGAGTTTGCCATGGTCTAATTCAGACTGGAAAACATGCAACATGTTCATACCAGTGTAATATAATATAATGTTAGATACCTATTGATTTTATTACTTATTTGGGTTTAGGGATTCTATTTCTTTTATTTATTGAGTTATTGAGATGTATTTTGCATTGGGGGGGGGGTTCACCAAGGGAGCCTCATTTCAATTCCATTGTACACATGTTGTGCATTGACAATAAATGTTTGATTTGATTTGATTTGAAATAAAGCAAAGGAAAATATTTTCTCCACTTTGCTTTATCCTGTTTTCTCCACTGGAAATGGCTGTTTGCAACAGACAAGGCGGGGATACTTTCCTAAGAGCTCACAATTCAAAAATACCAACGTTAATTTGGATTGCCAACAAAGTTCTGTCTGTGGCAAAATAGAATACAACATTGCTTTCTCCTTTGAACTGGGGCATCTCCAATCAAGTTGCCTCACCTTCCTTCCTTCCTTCCTTCCTTCCTTCCTTCCTTCCTTCCTTCCTTCCATCCATCCTTCCTTCCTTCCTTCCTTCCTTCCTTCCTTCCTTCCTTCCATCCATCCTTCCTTCCATCCCTCCCTTTCCCTCCCCCTTTCCTTTCCTTTTTTTTAAGCTGCCAGAATCTTCTGACAGAGGCTTCCCATTTTGATCCCTGGGTGAAGGGCAGCACTCAGCAAGCAGTCCCCAGGTACACCAGTCACCAGGCCCTGCACACTCGCTGACTCCTGTGTGCCCATCCAGCGGGCGGGACCAGAGCGGTGCTGTAGATCTAAGGTTGGGCCTTGGCAAGGAATCATAGTGCAGCTGGGCCACGGGCATCATTCTAGCCAAACGGCCAGGGCAAGATAAGGAGTGGCTGGGAGGATCCAGGCAGGATAGGGCAGGGCCAGCCAGTGGTGCGATCAACCAGTTTGCTGAACTAGGCAAAAAGTTAACAAGGGATTTGGTCAAACTGATAAGAACCAGCTGAATCCCACTTCTGTGAAGATGCTTAAAGACATGTCCACTAAATGTTGGAAGTGTATCCAGACACCTGGTCTGTATTATATGTAGTAGACATGTCCAAAGGCAAAAAAAATAGTGAAAGAAAATACATACTTGGTTGGAAAAAGTGCCAAATCAACATATAAACTTGAAACCAGAAATATTTTTGTTGGGCAAAATAATTGTACCCAGATAACATACTGTTTTATTGAAATTGAATTTTTATGTGCTATATAAATGAAACAAGTAAAAAATTTGAAAGAAAAAAACTCTGAATCTTCTTTTGGAATTAGGAAGGGGTGGGATTGTACTAGTTTGGACCAATTCGAGTGAACCATCTGTTAAACTTACATCTGGTTCACCAAACTGGTATTTCAACTGACTGGCAGCCCCACCCACCCTGCCATGCCCCTCCCAGGAGTCTCCACGTGATGCAAGTAAGTGCAGGGTCCGCGCAGAGGCTCTGGGAGGGGGGAAAATGGACATTCCAGAAGTCCAGAAATGGGACTGCTTCCAACTTCCGATGGGCTTTCAGAGCCCGGGAGAGGCTGTTTTCGCCCTCCCAGAGGTCCAGGCAAAACCTCCAGATCCTTGGGAGGGTGAAAACAGCCTCTCCTGGAGGTCCACTGGAAGCAGGAAACAGGAAGTTCCGGTAGGCCACACCCACCCAGCAACCGGGCAGCAAACCGGTTGCTGGGATTTTTGAATCCCATCCCTGAATTTGGGTAATATTTGCTTAAATATTAGATTCAGGCAGTACAGTCAGAGAGTATGACAATATTGATTGGCTCATAGATTTAGCCTCTGTGCATCATCAGCCAAAGCTTGCTGCTCATTGACTACTTTCAGTTCTAACATTCTCAAAAATGCAAATGGTGTTTGTTTTAGCACATAAATTCACTCAAAACCTTTAAAAGACTTTGGTTAAATTAATAAAAAATATGCATCTCAATCCAACTGCAGAAATTTTCATCAAAGTACTAATTTTGCGTGATTTCTATGAGTGAAAAGTAAATACAGCTTAAAACTGAAAGATGTAAATACAGATGTAAACTTTTACAAAGATGTAAAAACATGTAAATACAGCTTAAAACTGAAAGCGTGCAGGACTTTTTCACACAGCTGTACATAGGTCCATCAAACTACAGAGTTCAACCACAAAGGCTCATAGATCATCAAAAGGAGAATTCAGCAAAGAAAAGAGAAAAAAAAGGAAACAACAATTCCCTGCAATTTCCCAGCTTCTGTTTAGCTTCCATATAAGTTCAAAGAGCTACACTGTTTTAAAAAGTTAAAATGTTTCACTCTCTATCTCTGTTATCACTTATAAACAATTTTCCGGTGCAGGTGTTATTTGTAGCAAACAGGCTAATCTTCAGCAGACATTCAAAGTCACTGTTTCACTCACTTTCAATTCTCAGCATTTTTCTCCACCTATAGATATCACTGTTGTTCTATTTCTCTCCTTTCCCTCTCTTATTAACCTGTATTATATTGTCCAATCCAATCCAAAACTTTTTTAAAGTCCCAGGGGCTGGAATTTCATATTCCAAAAAGTTTTAAACTTAGTCAATATTATAGTCAAAATCCCCAGTCTGACTTTCCTGACTTAAATTTCTTTCTCTTTCCTAAAGGGTTCTCTTTTCCCTGTTTTCCAATCTATAGATAGCTCTCAGGCTTGCTCACTGCTGTTCCTGGGGGGTGAAAAACAAACAATTCCACCTCCTCTTTGAGCCTCACTTTCACCCCAGACTAGTTTTAAGGGGGCAAGTTCCTCAACAGAAGTTGGAAAAATCTCACCTAGATTGACTATACTGTTCCACAATTTTTTATGCTTGCTTCATCGGTCAGCTGTCACAGCTTTGATCAGGCAAGCAATGGCTGTCTTTTTCTTCCTGCCGGATTGAGAGCTTTCCCTGGATCAAACAAGGGGTTTGCAGTCTCCTTGTGATCGATAGAGTGTCCTTTCTCTCTTCAGGATGACTTGGGTCCCTCAGAATCTCCTGGCAAGTCAAGTTTTTCCACGGAGCTCTGTGGAGATGCGTTGTATTGCCGTGATGTCATCCCAGTAGTTTGATAATTGTTTAACAGAGTGAGGGCATAGGGGGAACATACCTTTAGCTCGTGCAGTATATAAGGTCCTCAATGGAAGGCAGATTGTTTTTTTTCCTCAGTCCTAACTATCCATTGAAGTCTGTGTCAGTCCTGTTTGGTTGCTATGCCAAACCAGACAGTTACAGAGGTCCAGATGACAGACTCAGTAATTCCTCTGTAGAACTGGATCAGCAGCTCCTTTGAAAGCCTGAGCTTTCTGAAATGGTGCAGGAAAAACATTCTTTGTTGCCCTTTTTTTCGTGACATTTTTGATGTTAGATATCTATTTTAAATCTTGAAATATTATAGATCCTGTTAAGCCTGGGTTCCCCAACCAGGGTTAGGTAGACAAGCTAAACAGAATGTGCAGCGTTAGTCAGATAGGCACACAGATAAATGAGTGAGCTAAGCTTGTATGTTTATTAACATACAGTAAAAATAACAGATACGCTTGTGCTATTAAGAATATATTTTATTCCAGTATAAGTTTATAGCATAGTCAAAAACAGTCCAATATTCATTTACCATGTAGTCAGTCCATTCAGGGATATTCAGTTAGCAAAGTCCATGTAGAATATCCTATTGTCAGTTTACATAAATCAGTCCGTTGTTGTCTCTCCCGTTCGAGCAATGCAGTCTTGCTTCCAAGCAGTAATCAGGGATCATCAAAGCCAGAGAGAGAGAGAGCAAGCTGTAGCCTTGCTACTTTTATATGGTTTTCATAACCACACCCACAGTTGTTATTTTACAGTTAAAGCTGCATACACTAACTATGATTTATAGTTAGTATTTCACCTAAAACAGTTAGGGTGAACAATGTTATCCCTAACAGATCCTAAAACTTGAAGGTCTGTACTGTTTTCTAGGATTGTAAGAGGGGATAGAATAGGAGGGCTTCTCCTAAAATCTACTAGCATTTCTACAGTTTTGAGTGTGTTCAGCTCAAGATTGTTCTGGCTGCACCACAAGCCTAGTTGTTCAACTTTCCATCTGTATGCAGATTTGTCATCTCCAATCACTGAGACCAATCACTGTTGTATCATCTTGCAAACTTCAGTACTTTAACAGAGGGATCCTTTGAGATGTAGTTGTTGGTACAGGAAGAGAAGAGAAGTGGAGAATGTTAATTGTATAAGTATCTGATATTGTTTTGCCTACATTCACCTGCTGCTTCCTATCTGGTAGGAAGGTTTTTTTTTCCTGCCAAGTTGGCACTGACAACAGCTGCCTCGTTGAAATGCTCTTTAGTGGTTACTTTATTATCTGCAATTATTATCTGCAATTCACTAAGGATTTCATACTCACAAGACCATCTGCTAAGAATTAGGCAATGTTTCCTTAAGGAGCAGCTTTCTGATTGCCCACCCCCACCTGTCTTTGCAAACGCGGAGGAAATTCTAGCTAATTCCCTGGTGGTATGGATTACAACAAAGAAAGCAAAGAAGCAGCAACACCGAAAAAGGAGACGAGGTTAACGAGATTTTAAACAGACTAAGGAATAGGGAGGAAAAAACTCCTCTCCTGCCAATCTTTCTGACTAATTTACACTCACTTGCTAACAAGATGGATGAAATTCATCTCTTAAATAGATGGAATTCTGATTTTTACAATTCAGCTGTTCTTTGTTTTACTGAAACCTGGCTTAATCCACAGATTCATGGGGACAACACCATATACATTCCAGGATTTCAGACATTTAGATCAGACAGAATTAAAGAGACATCAGGTAAAACAAAAGGTGGAGGATTATGTTTATATATCAACAACAGCTGATCTCAGGATATAACTATGATATATAAGTTCTGTGATGAAAACTTAGTCTTTACATATTAACTGCAAGCCATTTTATTCTCCACACGAGTTCTCTTCATTTCTCCTAATAGTTGTGTATGTTCCTCCACAAGCCTATGTAAACAAGTTGTTACAAACTCTTACTGATCAAATTATAGAGGCTGAAGCCAAAGACCCAGGTTCCCTTCCCATCATTTTAGGAGATTTCAAACAAGCAAATTTAAGGAAAGAGCTCTCAAAATATTGCCAGCATGTAAATTGTCCCACCAGAGGCAAAAATACTTTGGACCACTGCTATGCAATAGTAAAAGATGCTTATAGGTCTTTATCACAAGCAGCTGTGGAACACTCTGACCACTGCATGATTCACCTTGTACCTGCCTAACAGACAAAGACTTAAAACCATGAAACCAACAATTAAATCAGTGATGAGGTCGGATGAGGCAAAGCTGAAACTCTAGGC
Organism: Laticauda colubrina; assembly: GCA_015471245.1. Lineage (NCBI taxonomy): Eukaryota > Metazoa > Chordata > Lepidosauria > Squamata > Elapidae > Laticauda > Laticauda colubrina. The sequence continues at coordinate 24,868,285 of BLBF01000045.1, read as the reverse complement.
CTGCCTTTATTGCACTGCAGACCTAGATGAGCTCACAGATACTGTAACATCATATGTTAGTAACAATAAACCTTGGTTCACAGCTAAACTTAAGCAGCTATGCCGTTCCAAAGAGGAAGCCTACAGAAAAGGTGACAGAATGCTATACAACCAGGCCAGAAACATATTATTAATGAGAGATCGGACCAGCAAAAAGAAGCTACTCTGAAAAGTTAAGGAATCAGTTCTCAGCAAATGAACCAGCAAACATGTGGAAAACTCTTAAAAACATCACTGGCTTCAGCAAACCTCCTTTCCAGGCAGAAGGAAATCAACTAGCAGATGACCTGAATGTGTTTTACTGCAGGTTTGAAAGGAAACTAAAGCCACCTATCTCCACAACCCACATCTCAAACACACCAACAACAACTAAGCCTCCTAACTGGCCCCAATCCATTGGATTCACAACCTCTGGTGATCACAGAAAAAGAAGTGCAAGATCTATTACACAGACAAAAGCCAGGAAAAGCACCAGGGCCAGACAAGATAACTCCTTCTTGCTTAAAGGTCTGTGCTGACCAATTGGCCCCAGTCTTCACCTGAATCTTCAATAGATCACTAGAGATGTGCTATGTTCCTTCCTGCTTCAAATGCTATACTATCATCCCAGCGCCAAAGAAGCCCTCCATCAAGGATCTGAATGACGACAGACCAGTTGATCTAACATCTGTAGTTATGAAAATCTTTGAAAGGCTTGTGCTGTCCCACCTGAAAACCATCACAGATCTGCCTTTAGATCCCATGCAGTTTGCATACCAAGCAAATAGATCAACAGATGATACTGTTAACATGGCTCTGCATTACATCCTACAACACCTTGAATCTCCAAATACCTGTGCAAGGGTCCTCTTTGTAGACTTCAGTTCAGCATTCAATATGTGAATTATCATTTTATTTAAATTATATATTTTACATATATCAAATTATATATATATATATGTTTTCTTAGGTTTTCGCGGGTACTTATATGTGTGCTGTTTAGCTTCCTTCGGGTATTATCCCACGTCATTGTAGTTCTGTTAAAGTTATAGCAACGTTTCAGCAGAATCTCATCTGCCATCTTCAGGCTTCTGTGTGGCTATGGGTCTTACAGCTCCTGGTTTTAAATTTGAGGCTGGTCCATTCTGATTGGTTGGGAGCCTGGACCTGTTTCATTGGACTTGGAGTTTGATTGATTGGTGTTCCTGGTTTCTTCTGTCTGTTTTGTGGCTTTGATTGGCTGGCAACAGTCTGTTCTTGTGTTGGAGGCTTTTAGTGCAGCTTGGCTCCGTGTGAAGGGACGGCTGCTCTTCATTAGCAAGCTTAGCAGTTTGTGGCTGATTACATTCAAGAATTTAGGCACTTAGCAGGCCATTTCC
>BLBF01000045.1:24772969-24856888 GCA_015471245.1 Laticauda colubrina | reverse complement strand
GGGGGGGGTGTCCTTCTCCGGATCTTTCCAACCAACTCCCACCAACCATCTATGCTTCACAGCTGGATCCTCTTCCAGACTGAGCTCTGCTAGCGATTGGGCTTCCTGCACCAGCAAAGAATCTTGGCCTCCAATGGCTCCCAGATCCTCCTGGTCACTATTTGAAGATGACATGATGTCCAGGCCTCCTCAGAAGAAAATTGAGTATTCTCTCTGGGTGGGCAGGTGGGGTGAGATTCAGAATAATGTCAGGCGGAGCTCCATTCAAAATCCAGGAAAGAAATACTTAGACTCTTTAGTTTAGAGAAAAGATATCTTTTACTGAAAGTGAAGTGGTAGCAACCAAAGAATTCTGAATCTGAGAATTTAGGCACGCAATTCACGTATAGAAAGTGATGGAAATGTTCCCACCCCCAATAGTTCAAATGACACTTCCAATTAGAAGTTGTGGATATGATCATGTGGGCATCTTCAGGTGATGATGAGGCCTCTGTCCGTTGACCTTGGCATAGTTTGATAACGGGTTGCAGTTGCGCAGAGAGAAGCAAGCTAAACGGGAAATAGAAACCTAACTCTATTTTATGCTCCCCCCTTCCATTTATACATCAGACGAATGTAACTCCTCCAGCTCACTTCCCCAACTATTCCTACCTCCCTTTTCCACCCCCCGTTACTTATGGCAGTCAAAAAGATGCAAAGCAATAGCAGAAGATCTTGAAGAGTGACAGTGGGTCTCACAGCCTTTGGTTTTAAATTTGAGGGTGGCCTATCCTGATTGGTTGGGAGTCTTGGTCTGTGTTTATTGGACTTGGAGTTTGATTGATTGGTGTTTCTGGTTTCTTCTGTCTGTTTTGTGGCTTTGATTGGCTGGCAACACTCTGTTTCTGTGTTGGAGGCTTTCAGTGCAGCTTGGCTTCGTGTGAAAGGACGGCTGTCATCTATTAGGAAGCCAGGTTTCATCTGGGACAGAAGAAACCAGAAACACCAATCAATCAAACTCCAAGTCCAATAAACACAGACCAAGACTCCCAACCAATCAGGATAGGCCAGCCTCAAATTTAAAACCAAAGGCTGTGAGATCCACATCCATACAGAAGCCTAATGCTGGCAGATGAGATTCTGCTGAAACATTGCTACAACTTTGAAAGCACTACAATGACGTGGGATAATACCCGAAAGAAGCTGAACAGCACACATGTAAGTACCCATGAAAGCTTAAAAACACACACACACACACACACACACACACACACACACACACACATACATATACATGTATATGTATATGTATATATATATATAAAAACTCAATATATATACATACACATACGAACTCAATACAGAAGCCTGATGATGGCGGATGAGATTCTGCCGGAATGTTGCTACAACTTTAAAAGCACAACTACAATGACGTGGGATAATATCTGAAGGAAGCTGAACAGCATACATACATACATACATACATACATACATACATACATATATATAATATCAAATTATATATCAATATATCACATTCCAGACACTCTTCTAAGTAAATTAAACCAACTAGCTGTACCTGAACACAGTTGCAAGTGGATCATAAGCTTCCTAACAGACAGGAAGCAGCAGGTGAAGCTAGGCAGAATCACATCCGACACCTGTACAATCAGCACCCCCCCCCCAAAGCTGTGTGCTTTCTCCACTTCTCCCTATATACCAAAGACTGCATCTCAAATGATCCATCTGTTAAAATACTGAAGTTTGCTGATGACACAACAGTGATTGGTCTAATTCGAGACAACTATGAATACAGATAGGAGGTTATACATACAGATAGGAGGTTATACAACTTGCCTCGTGGTGTAACTGGAACAATCTGGAACTGAACACACTCAAAACCATAGAAATGGTGGAAGACTTTCGAAGAAACCCTCCCATACTACCACCTCTTACAATACTAGACAACACTGTATCAACAGTAGAGACCTTCAAATTTCTAGGTTCTACTATATCACATGACCTAAAATGGACACCTAACATCAAAAACGTCATCAAAAAAGCACAACAAAAAATGTTCTTTCTGTGCCAACTCAAACTGCTCAAACTGCCCAACAAGCTGCTGATCCAGTTCGACAGAGGAATGATTGAGTCTGTCATCTGCACCTCTATAACTGTCTGGTTTGGTTCTGTAACCCAACAGGACAGACACAGACTTCAGAGAGCAATTAGGACTGCAGAAAAAAACAATTATTACCAACCTACCTTCAATTGAGCACCTGTAGACTGCACAAGTCAAAAAGAGGGCTGTGAAAATATTTACAGACCCCTCACATCCTGGACATAAACTGTTTCAACTCCTTCCCTCAAAACGATGCTATAGAGCATTGCACATTAGAACTACTAGACACAAGAACAGTTTTTTCTCGAAAGCCATCACTCTGCTGAATAAATTCCATCAACCCTGTTCAACTATTACAAAGTCTGCATGACTAGAAGTGTTAATCTTGTCATCACTCCTTATCACCCATCCCCTCCTACTGGTGACTGAATGACTGTTACTTTATCGCTTGTATCCTTATGATTTATACTGACTGTTTTCTAGTATGGTTTGATTGCTTATTGCACCCTGTGACTATCATTAAGTGTTGTACCTTATGATTCTTGACAAATGTATCTTTTCTTTTATGTACACTGAGAGTATTTACTCCAAGACAGATTCCTTGTGTGTCCAATCACACTTGGCCAATAAAGTATTCTATTCTAAAAAAAATTGTTTATGATCCATTTACAAGTACGGTCAGGCATGGTTGGCTGAATCAGTTTAGTGAGTATATTTGGAATAATGATACTGAATGCTGAGCTGAAGCCTACAAAAAGGACCCTTGCATAGGTCCTTGGAAATTCAAGATGTTATAAAATGTAGTGCAGAGCATAATCTGCAGAGAATTGACAATATAATCTGCCAATCTATTTGCTCAGTAGGCAAATTGAAAGGGGTCTAGCAACAGATCTGTGTTGATTTTCAGGTGGGCCAGCACTAATCTTTCAAAGGTTTTCAAAATTATGGATGTCAGAGCAACAGATTTGTAGTCATTTAACTCGTTGATGGAGAATTTGTTTGGCACTGTGATGATAGTGGAGTGTTTGAAATAAGAAGGAACATAATAAATCTAGTGATTTATTAAAGATTCTAAGCAAATGAATTAATTTTGCTGCCTTTGCTAGTTCTGCCATTTTCACCAACCATTTATTTTGGATATTTCAGAAACTTTCTTTTTTGTGCACAGCTACCATATAAACACATAATCTTTCATGGCTGTCAAGCAGCCCCAAGTCATGTATCAAACTTTGGGTGCTTAACAACTGGCATGTATTTACAATGGTTACAGCATCCTGGGGTCCTGGGACTGTCATTTGCAACCTTCCTAGGAAACCTCTAATAAACAAAGTCAATGGGTGAAGCCAGATTTGCTTAAAAATAACCCTTCATGTCATCCACATTTCCAATATAAACCTGATATACTTTTATACATTCTAGATAACTTTTCTGAAGTCATATACCAAAAGCACATCATTTTGTGAAAATTCTCTTCTGGGTTATAACATAATGTGAATGTTCATCCTTTTAACCACCTATATTCCTACTGCTCCAACAGTATGTTATGTCCAAAATTATTGACCTATTTTATTATTTATTCTTTCGTGTACACATGCTCTATTTCAAATTTCAACAAGCATTTATATATTTTGGTAATACCTGTTCATCATTTGTACAGCCATTTTCCTTTTTCTGACATATTTTTCCTTCCTCCTTCCCTGTCAAGGGTACTATTCTCCCTCTTTCTCTTTTTCTCTGTCCAGCCTCCATGCCCGGCAGCACCAAACATGTGATGTGCTGGGCAGATGCTCTTGAGCAAAGGAAGAGTTGCATCATAATTAGTCTAGTGGTACAGAAGACATCAATATTCTTCGGAAATATTTTTAAAATCTAGTGGTCCTTCATTAATTGCCATGGGCCACTGATCGGTTCTTGCACTAAGTAATAGACTGAACTTCAGTGGCCCTTTCTTAACACTGTCATAATGTGATTCTACCTTATTTTGTGTGTGGCACTTGCCTGTGTGTGTGATTCTTTCATTTTTTTCTCCAGAACCCCAGTGATATTTTGACCGCACAGTATAAGCCTCTGTCCTTGAAGAATGTTTCCTCTTTGCCACTCAGGGTTGTCCTTTCTTTGCAAGAGCCCTTTGCCCTCTGTGATGCAAATCACAAAAAGATTCCAGTTCCTGAACAGGTAAATCCTTCATCTGAATTCAGTCCACATCCTAGATAGCAGAACAGTCTTGGATGCTAGAGTGTTAATTATAGTATAAGAAAACTAGGATTTAAAATGTGTTTTGTTTCAAAACCAAAACAAGCAAATCACATTTTGGAAATTCTGCCAAGTTTCAAATTTTGGTTTGACAGAACATTTTTGTTGCTTAGGGTTTGGGGCAGAATCAAACCTGCAGGGATCCCAGAGCCATCCAGGCTGAGTAGGGAAGGTTGGTGTGACTCACCTCTCTCCCTTCTATCCCTTAGTGTAACATATTATCATAATCTATACTTTCACACCATTGTAATCTATATTTTCAGATTTGTTAATCATTCTAATCTGTTCCTAATACTGTACCCAGTCAGAATCCTTATGGAGTTGGACAGCTTTACATGTTTGGCGAATGAAGACATCCCAATAACTGTTCTCCCTCTCCTCTTTCCAGTGCTTTCTGTTACCCCCCCCCCCAGCTGCTGTCCATATCCTTGGCTTTCTCTTGCTCATACCCCCCATGTAACTCCTGCTAAGTGCTTCAGTCCATTCAGAGTCTACCAAAGTTGGGAGGCCAGTAAATTTCAATAAATAAATACATAGATACATATGTAACTTGAAAACAGAGCTCCCGTTTCCTTTTTTCCCAAGAATGTCCTCAAGGTATGCTTTAGCCATTTAAAAACATGCACAGAACCCATCGTGCCCAAACTAATCACTAATATGTATTTAACTTTGATTCCAATTCAGACTTTAAAAATGGACATTGGAGAGATACATCATCTTTCAATCAGGTTTAACCCTGTCTATAAAGATGATCTGTGTAGTCGTGTATTGGAAGAGGTTCTTGTTTTGCGTTACTTGGAGCATCCTCACGTGGACTATGTTGATCTCCGGGGAGAAGTGCATTTCCCAAACCTCCACTTCCAAACAATGGATCTCGATTTTGGCTGCATCTTGAATGACACAGAAGTTATCCGTGATATCAGTATGAGCAACTGCAGTCCCCTTCTTATCAGATATCGCTGGTCCTTCCTGACAGATGATCGTGAGTCCTTCATCAGGTACAAGCCTTCAAATACTCTGGAATTTTGCCTGATTTCTAGTTATTTATAGCACATGATTCATTGTGTATTAAGGAATTCATTTTCAATGGCTGGTCTTTAAGGAATTACTTCTGATTAAGAACAGTATTCTAGGAGAGGCTGTAAAAAGCTCTTGTTTTGAGCATCCAGATTCTACTTTTCTCATTCTGAGTTTTCAGCAGTTTACATAGTTTTTATTTTTCTTTTTTAGTACAGGTAATTCTCATTTAGAGACCAAAGTGGGGACCAGCAATTTGACAAAAGTGGGCATTAAGTGAAAAAAAATGACATGACTTCATCTGTGTTTATGGTTCAAATTTATTTTGCTTGACTGCATCAGACAGATATAACCCCAAATAATCAGATGAGTCCTAATGGCAGGGAAGCTTTCCAGAAGTGATTCACAGGGAAGCTGGATAAAAGGACATTGTACCTTTCCCCATCCCCTGCCCTTTGAAACATTCACCCTGGTGCTAGGATAATTAACAAGGAGAAAATTGATATTTTACATTCATGGGAGATGAAGGGGCTGCAACAGAGGGCACATAATAGGAATACACAGAGAAAAGAATCATCTAGAGCTGGCTCTTTGCCTAGCATGCTTGCCAGAGCTTCTTAGGAAGCAAACAAAAAGCTGTCAATTTCAGGCAGCAGCCTCCAGTGGGCAGCTCCTCTTCCCTCCCCTCTCCCTCCCTCTCTCTCTCTCTTTAAATGTATAGGGAAGACAAAAACTAACAAAAATAATATAGAGGAAAGAAAGAAAGACAAAGATGCAGGAAAAAAAGATATATTTTCTTGCAGCAAAATGCAGATGTAATTACAAAATTATCTTTACGGTTACAAAAAGAAAAAATTAGACATAAGAAAAATTTGGTATAAGATGGACAGCTATATAAATGTTTTCAATAAAGAAATAAAAATAAATTATTCACCCTGAGTTGCCTTCAGCGAGATAGGTGGCATACAAGTTCTCTGGGAAAGCCTAGCATGAATCCTTTTTTAAAATTTTACTTTATTTTTTATAAAAAGTTTTTTATTTTTATAAACAAACAAATAAAACCTTCCTTCTATTCAACAGTGTATCAGTTGGGAACATATATCTTTGTGCACATAATAACATTATCATACATATTTTACTTATATATGTTTATAATCATTCTAACCAGTATTTTATGTCACATTATATTATCCTTAACATTGTAATTATTGTCTTTCAGTGATATATTTCACATTCATTTTCTTTATCTAACTCATTTGTTTATTAACAATAGTATATTATACTGTACTTATATATTTCAATTTCTTACTCTTCTATCCAGCCATTTATAAAATAAATTCCAAATTTTATAATAATCTTTTTCTTTTTGTTCTCTAATTGCCAGTGTTAATCTAGTCATTTCTGCACATTCCATTATTTTCTTAATTATTTCCTCATCCATTGGAATTTTCTCATTTTTCCAATTTTGTGCAAATACAATCCTAGCTGCTGTTAATACATTGATAATCAAATACATTGACTCCTTGTTATAACCCTCAGGCAAAATTCCCAATAGAAATGTCTCTGGTTTTAAGTCTATACACTGTTTTATTATTTTCTCCAGCCACATGTGTATTCTAGTCCAATACTTTTTAGCTTCTGTTCATGCCCACCACATATGGTAGGATGATCCTGGTGACTTCTGACATTTCCAGCACTTCATCGACTTATCTTTAAACATCTTGGCAATTCTTGTTGGGGGTAGATGCCACCTGTAAAACATCTTATACAAATTCTCTTTATAGACCGTTGACATTGTTAATTTATAATTTCTAGACCATAATATCTGCCATTTATCCAAGTCTATTCAATATCCAAAGTTTTTCCCCCATGCAATCATTGTTGTTTGCTCTTCCTCCAATTTCACTACTAATAAATAGCCATATATTTTTTAATCAACTTCTCTTCAGTGCCTGTTAGGATTTTATCCAATTCAGTCAGTTCCTTATAAAACCTTAATGTCTTTTTCATACCTTGTATGTATTTGAAAATACGAATACCAATTTATATTTATCCCTTTTAATTCTAATTCTTGCTTTGTTTTGAGTTCACCCATTTCATTTAAAATTTCTTCATATCTAATAATGTGTTCCCTTGTGAAAAGCTGTGAATATGTTAAAGTTTCTAATGTTGACAGCCAGATTGGTATTTTCATATAGTGGTAGTCTCTTACATTTTCCCATACTGTCAATAAAGTGTGCCTAATGTAGTGTCTCCTAAAATATCCACATTCTTTACTTTCTTTATACCATAAAAATGCATGCCACCCCAATTGTAAATTGTGCCCTTCTAGGGTTAATAATCTGACATTTTTCAATACAATACATTCTTTCACCCACATCAATATTGTTGCCTGACAATATAGTTCCCAATTGGGTAGTCCAAAACCCCCTCTTGCCCTTGCATCCTGAAGTAATTTTGGTTTAATTCTTGTCTTTTTTCCCTGCCAGATAAATTTCAACATCATTTTATTTAAATCTTCAAAATATTTTTTCCAATCTTATTGGAATCATCTGGAATAGACATAATGTTTTTGGCAATATGTTCATTTTAATTGTCGTTATTCTACCTATTAAAGCTAATTGTAATTTTTTTCATTTTTTCCAAGTCTATCACAATCTGTTGTTGCAATCTCTCATAGTTATCTTCCTTAAGTGTTCCACATTTAGCTGTCATTTGTATCCCTAAATATTTCACTTTTTTTGTAATTTTTATATTTAATTTATCCATGAATTTTTTCTTTTGTTTTTCTCTCATATTTTTCATTAAAATTTTTGTTTTTTCTTTGTTTATTTTCAGTCCTGCTATTTCACCAAATTCCTCTATTTCTCTAATCAACTTAGGGCCTGTTTCCAGTTGTTCTTCCAATATAAAGACCAAATCATCAGAAAAAGCTTGTAATTTATACTCTTCCTTTTTATTTTAATTCCCTTTATTTCTTCATTTTTCCTAATATCTATTCAATACTTCCAAAATCAATACAAACAACAATGGGGATAGTGGACAGCCTTATCTGGTTCCTTTTTGAATGTTAATATTTTCTCTCAATTTTCCACTTATCATTGCTCTTGCTGTTTGCTTGTTATATATCACCTTTAATGCTCTCATGAATCTGTCTCTGAAACCCATCTCCTCCAATTACATCAACATAAATTGTGAATTCACATTATCAAACGCTTTCTGTGCATCTAAAAACACAAATGCCATTTGTTTCTATGAATGGGTTTCATAGTATCCAGAGTATTTAATATTATCCTCATATTATTTTTTATTTGTCTCTTGGGCAGAAATCCATTTTGGTCTGTGTATGAAATAGTTTAAATATCTTTTTAATCTTTCTGTCATTATTGAAGCAAATATTTTATAGTCAGCATTTAGCAGGGACATTGGTCTATAATTTTTTATTTGTTGTGGGTCGGTATCTTCTTTTGGTATAAGTGTAACATATGCCTCTGTCAGGTATTTTATTTTTTATCAAAACCTCATTCATTCAATACTTCCAACATTGTAATAGAAATTACTTCTTGTATTGTCTTATAGAATTCAACTGGTAGCCCATCCAGGCCAGGAGCTTTTCCAGAGTTTTCTCTATTGATTCTGTCAGTTCCATCATTGTTATTTTCTTGTCTAACATGGTCTTTACTTCATCAGGTATTTTCGGTAGTTCTGCCTCTTGTATTAATTGGTGTATTTTGTTTTCTGATATTGCCTCTTGAACATATAGTTTCTCATAGTATCTCTGTGTTATTTTTTTCTTCTCTTCATTTTCATGATATAATGTGCCTATAAGTTGTGATATTCTTTTTAATTCTTTTTCTTTTTTCAGTTTATATGCTAACCATCTACCTGGTTTGTTTGCATTTTCAAAATAGTTCTGTTTAGCCCCTCTAACCTTTTGTGCCAATTCTTCTTTTTCTATTCATCCAATTTTGTGTTTGATTATATCCATTTGATTTTTGATATTTTTGTGTTGTGGGTATCTTTGTAAGTCCAATTTCTTACGTTCTTGTTCTCAGATTTGCTATGTTTGTCTCTTTTTAATGTTCCATCTTCTTGTGTAAATTATAATCACACCTCTGGTATATGCCTTCATAGTATCCCATACATTTTATAGTGAGGTCTCTTCTTATTTATTTTCTTTAAGGAAGAAAGCCAATTCTTTTTCCATGTTATTAATCAATTCTTTTTCTTTCAAAATCGAATTATTCAAAGTCCACCTTGATCTTTCCTTTTGTCCCTTCCATTTAATCCTTGTTGGGATATGATTGGCCAAATATTTGTGTCAATATTTACTTCCTGGATGTTAGTATCAAATCTGTTGATATCCAAATTATTTCTATTCTTGACCATTATAAATGTCTATTTGAATAAAATGTAAATTGTCTATTTTTGCTGTTCAATTCTCTCCATATATCTTTAATATTCAACTCCTCCACCATCTTAAAAAAGGATTTTGGTAATATTTTTCTGTTCTTATTTGTTTTCTGTGTTTTATAGTCCAGTTCTGAATTTACAATTTTGTTGAAGTCTCCAAAGATACATATGTTATCATATTCCAATTCAATAATTTTGTTGTGTAGTTTCTTATAAAATTGGTCTTGCTGATTATTGGGAGCATAAATTGCAATTAAAAGTATCTTTAAATTGTTATCTGTTATTTCAACCATGAAAATTCTTCCTTCTTCATCTGTATAAATTTGCTTAGCTTTAATTGTATTTCTAATATATAAAGTAACTCCTTTGTTATTTTGTTGTGCCAATGATGTGAATATATCCTAATTCTAGGACAATTCAACACATGTGCATGCTGTTTTTTAATAGCACTTCTTGTAGAGAAATTATATCCATGTTTAATTTTTCTAGTTTGTGAAATATCTTTTTCCTTTTAATTGCCGAATGTAGTCCATTTATATTTGTAGAAATTAGTTTCTTTTCTTCTTCCACTGTTTAAACTTCATAAGTTGGATTTATTGCTCTTGTTGTTCTTTGTTCTTTTGGTTCTTTAATTATCATTTTGCCACCTACTGCTCCCTCCTCCTGTCCCCTTTCCTCCCTTTGTTCCTTCTCCATTTCCTTTGCCATTTCTTCTCATATTTTAAGTTCCTCTTCTCTTGCTCTCTCATCTTCTGCTCCTCTGAAGTATTCATTGTTGAATAGTTCTGCTCTCTCAACTGAGTCTATTCTGTGTTTTTGTTCTCGCCAGAGGAATGTCAAACCTTCAGGAATCAACCATCTATAATTAACTTCTTTTTTGATTAACATCTTTGTCAGAAATTGGTATTCTCTTCTTAAATCTCTCACTTTCCTTGGTATTTGTTTCAAGGCGATGATGTTTTTTCCCTTGTACTTCAATAAATCATCTCTTGCTTTCTGCAGTATCTCTGTTCCTATGGTTTTCTTAGTAAATCTCACATGTACTTCTCTAAGTAATTTATTTCTCATTGCATATCTGGTGTATACTCAGTATATTTCATCCATTCCATCCATCATTTTTTCTTTAGTTATCTCCAAGGGTTCTACTAAAATTTCTGTCATGATTTCTTTGAGGTTTTATCTTTTTTCTTCCTTGATGTTTTGAAATCTTAAATAGAAACCAGCCTTTTCCATCTCCCAGAATATTAAATCTTTTCCTTTTTCACTTTCAATCATTGTCAATCTATTATCTATTTCTCCTACTTTCTTATCTGTTTTATCACCTCTTTCTTCCATCTTCTGTATTTTTTCTCCATATATCCTGGAGCCTCTGTGGCGCAGTTGTTAGAGTGCAGTATTCCAAGCTATTTCTGCAGCTAGCTGCCTACAATTTGGCAGTTCAAATTCCCCTAGGCTCAAGGTTGACTCAGCCTTCCATCCTTTCGAGGTGGGTAAAATGAGGACCCAAATTGTTGGGGGCAATATGCTGACTCTGTAAACCACTTAGAGAGGACTGTAAAACACTGTAAAGTGGTATATAAGTCTAAGTGCTATTCCTATTAACACTTTCCATCTTTTCCATCCTTTCCTCCAGCTTTTCCATTGTATCATCTGTACGCTTCCCTTGATCTTGTATTACTTAAAGCATTAACTTTATTTCTTACATTGAAATCTCTTTTTCTTTCTCTTGCCAAAGCATAGTTGTAATAGATCATTGACCAGCTAGGCTCAGAGATAGGAAGTAGGAACTGATGATCCAATAGGAATTCTCTTATTTATATCAGATCAAATTATAATCCATTCACAAAAGCCCCAAAAATTTAAAAATAAATCTTCAGGTTCTTCTCTACCTTAATCCAACTTTATCCAAAAGAAGAAAAGAAAACCATAATGGAGTTAGAAGATCCAAAAACAGAAAAGGAAACTATAAATCCAAAGAAGAAATGGAGTAAAAATGTATAAAATTTGAAAAGTGTAATATATGAAAAAAAAAGAAAAGAAAAGAGAGATTTTCCCAAAAAAGTAAGGAGAAAAGAAAATACAAATCTATCCACTTCTACATAGAAGAGGAGAGGAAAAGGGAATAACAAAAAGAAAAAAGACAGAAAAAGATAAAAATAGAATCCAAAGATGCCAAATTATATCAACTTGTTAATCCACTTGCTAGTCAAGCTATCAATAAGGAAAAAAAGAAAAAATGGAAAAGGCAACAAAAGTAGAGAAAAGAAAACCAACATTCCAAATTAATCCACATTGAGAAACTAAGCCAGAAAGTAAAACAAGCCCCCCCTCCCCTAAAAAAAAGAAAGGAAAAAATAAATCCAACATATGTTCCAGCAAAAATAGAATAAAGAACAAAAAAGTACCAGCTGTAATTTATAAATCCATGTCATTAAGTAAACCAAAATCTCATTGTAGCATTCAGTCAGTCTAGAAAGCCAGAATCCAAACCATACGTATTATCCAAGCTCACAGTGTTCTTTCTCTTTCTTTTGAATCTTATTCAACTTTCCAATTGTGTACCAACTGTATGAAAGCAGCAGCTGTTTTCAGTGCTGACTCATTATCTTTCTCCACTTCTCTGTAGTCAAAATAGCTGAATCTTGAAAGTCTGTTGTTCTTTAAAAAAAATTATTGTAACCTCTAGATGGCAGTATTGCTTAGCTTTCCTTACACATGTACCTTAGTTACACTCTATCTCTGTGTTCTAAACAGTGAAAGTGAATAAAAGTCAAAAGAACAAAGTACTTCAGAGATTTTAAACTAAGAAACACAAAAATTCAATTTCTTCTTAATTTTTAAGTTCAGTCCAGTCCAGTTATTCAAAGCAAAGAAGCAAAAAAAATATTCTTTTTTTTTTAAAAAAAATAAAAAGTCTGAATAAAGTTGACAGCTCCCTGCCGTTCGCCATTGCCCTTAACTTTCCTGTCTTCTTTCTTTCTTTAATAACTCTTTCACTTGGTGTACTCCTCTATCTTTATTTTTAAAAATAAGAATTTCTCACCCAGACCAACACACCTTCTTCTTTCTGTTCTTCCATTCTGAGGCCGGCACAGCTTCTTAGCGGCTCAAGATTAATGGTCACTTCCCACCGCTGCCAGACTGTAGGAGCTTTCCTGGATCAACCAGGGACTTTGCAATGTTCCTGGGATCGACAGGATGCCCTCCTTTCACTTACCATATCTCTAAGACCATCTAGCTGCGGGGGTATCAGTGTCTTTCTCAGAGCTCTGAGAAAAGCATCTTTCCGCTGCTGTTCAAGCCCTGCCCTCCCCTGGCCTAGCATGAATCCTTACTGAAAGGATTAGGGAAAGCGCTTGGATTCACTCTGCTAAGCAGCTCAAGGCACCCAATCCTTTCTGTAATGCACTGCAATTTCAGGTAGTTAAATAATCTAGTAGACCCAAAAGAAGTGAGTGGAAAATTAGTGACCCCAAACAGCAAATGGTTGACAGATAAATTTAATAAAAATATAAATAAATAAAAACTCTATTCTAACTTTTATTAATCTTTTAAATAATTTCCTAAGAAATTGTGCTTAACTCTTATTCAGAGCATACATTGAAACCATAGTAAATCATAATTTTTCCTTGATAATTGCAAACTGTCCATTGTTATCTTTCAATAATCTATGCTAGGAATATTACATCCAGTCTTGATTGCCACAATATAAACAAGAGGTTGAGACTCTGGAAAGAGTGCAGAGAAGAAGAACAAAGATGGTTAGGGAGCTGGAGGCTGAAACATATGAAAAATGGTTGCAGGAACTAAGTATGTCCAATCTACTGAAAAGAAGATTCGACATGATAGCAGGGGTGACGTGATAGCAGTCTTCTAATATTTGAGAGGCTGTCATAGAGAAGAGGAGGTTGATTTATTCCCCAAAGCACCTGAAGGCAGAATATCAGTTATCACTCATAAATCACTGTGATGCTTTGGATACCTTAAACCCTACAACATAATCTGATTTTTTCTGGGCTTTTAAGAAACAAGTTTTTAGTTTTTTTGTACTGGTGACAATTTATTGAGATTTTCACCCATTGCAGCATCCATCCTCACCAATATGTCTTCTCTCTAGAAAGATCCGTGCATTCGGAACACCCCCTGCCTTTGTGCCTCTCCAGCAGGCCCTCTAGAGAAAGGGCTGAGCAAAGTGGAAAGGCAAAAGGAGGACGTGTGGACATGTGTCAAGAGTCTCAGAAAGCGCCAAGATCAGGATCATGGGTCACAATAGTGAGGGCTGGGGACAAGGCTGCTATTCTTCCCCAATAGCACGAAGCCGACTCATGGTCCCCATAAACCCCGTTTATTGAGTTTATAGTGAATTCATTTCCAGCAAAGTCCCAGCCAACATTCTGTCAAGATACTTCCCAATTACAGACCTTAATCAGGTTTGGAGAGTTGCCAGGATGATATCTTTCAGACACCACCTGTAGCAAGGATGCAGGAACAGATCACCCAAATGAACTGTTTCCTGCAAAACCCCACTCACCTTTCACTCCTCTTTTATTCCCCGTGGGAGGAGCCATTCACCATCCACCTGTGGCTTTACTCCCAAGTCAACCCTTAGCTGTTCCCTTCTTCTGTCAACTCTGTGCATGCACACACTGGGAACAGGCTCCAGCTGTTCTTCTGCCTCACTAATGTCTGACTCCAAAGGCAGCTGATAACTGTCAGATGGCCCTGGCCCCATCTCTGCCTCTGATGCAGAGCACTTGTTAGAACCTTCACCAGATTGCAGGACTGCCCATGTTCCTCCCCAACCTCCTCACTGTCTGAATCTGCTGCCAGCTATGTTGGCTGCTGGCAGTCCAAAACAGCTACTTTAAATGTTGTCCATGACCATCAGGGGCCAACCTAATGTATTTTTTCATAAGCTAATTCATTAATTTCATATTTGGCCACAATACTATGGAGGCAAAACCTGGCTATGGCTGAGGATGAGTGTCCTCACAAGATTTTTCTCACCTCAAGATTTTTTTCCTTTGCAAAAGAGATTCTTCTGCCCATGTTGACAGAAATAGCTGAACAGCCGCTGAGGAAGAAGCTGCCTGTCTCAGGCAGGTGCTGTTGCTGGGGTGCCTATGGCCAGAGAGCTTGCAACAGGCAGACCGTGCAGGGAGCTGGGAGGCAACTCTGCCCAACCCAGAGCCTTCAGCTCGTGATCCCAGGGGCTTTCTGACACTCCAGTGGTTTCAGGCTCTTTCTCATGTGGGGAGTGTAAGGCACAAACATAGTTCTGCACAAAGAGATACACTGAGGTGGGACCACTATGTGCAGTGAGATACAATGTGGCTGTCAGGCGGTGCTCCATTCAAAATCCAAGAAAGAAATATTTAGACTCTTTAATTTAGAGAAAATTTATCTTTTACTGAAAGTGAAGTGGTAGCAACCAGAGAATTCTGAATCTGAGGAATTAGGCGCGTAAATCACACATACAAAGTGATGGAAGTGTTCCCACCCCCAATAGTTCAGATGAAACTTCCAATTAGAAATTGTGAATATAATCATGTGGGCATCTTCAGGTGATGATGAGGCCTCTGTCCATTGACTTTGGCATACTTTGATAACGGGTTGCAGTTGTGCAGAGAAAAGAAAACTAAGCGAGAAATAGAAACCTAACTCTGATGTATGCTTCCCCCCCCTTCATTTACACAACAGAAAAATGTAACACTTCCAGCTCACTTTCCAGATTCATCCCACTCTCCCCTCCCCCTCTTTCTTATGACAGCCGAAAGATGCAAAGCGATAGTAGAAGATCTTGAAGGCTCTACATTCGGCCCTCCTAGAAAAAGGAAAACCGTCAGTCCTAGAAGAGAGAGAGGGGAAAATATAAAGACAATAATTAATCATTAGACAATTACAAAGGAATACACTCCTAGGGCTTATCAGGATACTTGGAACGAAAAGCTTTGATCAACTTAGGGGCTTTAACATCGGTGTCATTTACCCATTCGGCTTGTGAAGAAGGGAAATGTTTCCAGGCTACAAGATACTGGAACCGACCCCTCCATTTGTGAGAGTCCAGAATTTCTTTAACTTCAAAATGTTGTTCACCTTCAATCAGTATTGGTATGGGAGGATCAGTCTGGATGGGTCTTAAATCAGAAGTATGTTCAGGTTTTAACAAAAAAACATGGAAAACCGGGTGAATTTGTTGAAGAGTTTTCGGTAAATTCAGTTGGACTGTTACAGGATTTATAATCCGTTCAATCGTGAAAGGACCAACATATTTAGGACCAAGCTTCTTTGACTTTTGAGTGGTTTGCAGGTATCTGGTGGACAGGAAAACTTTGTCACCTACTTTATATAATTTCTGTGGAGATCTTTTCTTGTCTGCAAATTTTTTATGAGCTTTGATGGGCCTCATCTAATGCTTTACTTGTTGCTGGCCAGTTAAGGTAGAGTTCAGTTATCCATTCATCCAACGAATGGATGTTAGGCCTTTCACGAGGAAGTTCAGGTATGGGTACAAAATCTTGTCCCGAAGCCACTTTAAATGGAGTAAATCCAGTATGTACGGAGTTGTTATATGCCACTTCAGCAAATGGCAGTAGGTCAGACCAGTTATCTTGTTGATAATTTATATAACATCTAAGATACTGTTCTAACACTGCGTTAGTCCTCTCACAGGCCCCATTGGTTTGGGGGTGGTGGGCGGAGCTTAAGCCCTGGGCAGAGCCTATCAACTTCAGGAACTCTTTCCAAAAATGTGAGGTAAATTGGACCCCTCTGTCAGAGATTATGTGTTCCGGAACACCATGTAACCTATAGATATGTGAAATAAACAGTTTAGCCAATGTCTTAGCAGATGGAATTTTGGAACAAGGTATGCAATGTACCTGTTTGGAAAACAAATCGGTTACCACCCAAATAACCGTGTTTCCACTGCTTTCAGGTAATTCTACTATAAAGTCCATAGAGATTTTCTTCCAGGGGGCTGTTGGTCTAGCTACATTTTTTAACAAACCTGCCGGCTTACCAGGAGGTCTCTTTGCCGAAGCACAAATGGGACAGCTAGCTACATAAGCTTCAATGTCCTTCTTCAAAGTAGGCCACCAGAATTGCCGCTTAACCAGGTGTAAGGTTTTCACAAATCCAAAGTGACCAGCTGCTTTAGAATCATGAGCTTGTTGAATCTGCTTTAGAATCATGAGCTTGTTGTAGTATTTGGCCTCTCAGCACTTGTGGCACATACAACTTGGTCCCAAGCCAAACCATCTCTAACCGTATAGTCTTTCGAATGAGCCAAGAACCAATCATCAAGTTTTAAAGCTTCTTTTAGTTGTTCGGTTAGGTCATTCGATAAATCCACTTCTTGTTTCTTCTTTTGGGTTCTGGTGATCATTGGGGCGGCTAGATGTTTGGTCGAAACAATTGGACTTATCACCTCCTGGCGAATACTATTATATTGGGGTAGTCTAGAGAGAACATCCGCCATGAAGTTCTTCTCCCCTGGAATGTACTTCAGTGAGAAATTGAACCGCTTGAAATACTGGGCCCAGCGGACTTGTTTAAGGGACAGCTTCCGAGGTGTTTTTAAGGCTTCCAAACTTTTATGATCAGTCCATACCTCAAACGGGTGTTTTGCTCCTTCCAGGAAATGTCTCCAGGGCTGGGGCTGCTGCTGGATCGGGTTGATTTATGGGAGAGGGGGCTGCTCTGCTTCTTCTAGCTGGGGCTACTCCCCCTTCCCCTTCATACCTTTGTGCAGCTTGGAGTTGTTCAAAGACTTCATCAAGGAGTCTCCTGGCTTGATTCAGTGAGAGTTCCCTCTTTTCCTTCTCTTGCCATGGCTCCTCTTTTCCACGCCAGCGGGTAGTTGTGATCCCGGGGGGGGGGTCCTTCTCCAGATCTTTCCAGCCAACCTCCACCGACCATCTGGGCTTCACAGCTGGTTCCTCTTCCAGATTGAGCGCTGCTAGCGATTGGGCTTCCTGTACCAGCAAAGAATCTTGCCCTTCACTGGCTCCCAGATCTTCCTGGTCACTAGTTGAAGATGACATGATGTTCAGGCCCCCTCGGAAGAAAATTGGGTGTTTTCTCCAGGTGGGCTGGTTAGAGTGAAATTCAGAATAATGTCAGGCGGTGCTCCATTCAAAATCCAAGAAAAAAATACTTAGACTCTTTAATTTAGAGAAAAGATATCTTTTACTGAAAGTGAAGTGGTAGCAACCAGAGAATTCTGAATCTGAGAAATTAGGCGCGTAAATCACATATACAAAGTGATGGAAGTGTTCCCACCCCCAATAATTCAGATGAAACTTCCAATTAGAAATTGTGAATATAATCATGTGGGCATCTTCAGGTGATGATGAAGCCTCTGTCCGTTGACCTTGGCATACTTTGATAACAGGTTGCAGTTGCACAGAGAAAAGAAAGCTAAGCGAGAAATAGAAACCTAACTCTGATGTATGCTTCTCCCCCTTCATTTACACAACAGAAAAATGTAACACCTCCAGCTCACTTCCCAGATTCATCCCACTCTCCCCTGCCCCCATTTCTTATGACAGCCGAAAGATGCAAAGCGATAGTAGAAGATCTTGAAGGCTGACAGTGGCCTTTCTTGCTAGAGTTATGTTTCTCTTTCTTTTAGTCCAAAGATAAACATTAAAAACAAGCCAACATTATACATAGGCAGTTGTTTATATTATACCTGGAAATGAATTGAAGCAGTATTTTTTCACACATGGATTCTGAATTTGTGCTAAAATTCTATTGAGAACCTTCTATGGGAAAGGACCTTTTTGGCAGGAAATATACTCCAAACACACATGGTCCTTTTCAACTATGCCATGCAGTTCCTTTTTAATGAAGTTTCTTTTTAAAGAAGCAAGGGATGGAAACTAATTAAGGAGCAAATAAACCTAGAACTAAGGAGAAATTTCCTAACAGTGGATCAGTTTCCTTTCAGAAATTATGGGTACTCCATTCCTGGAGATTTTAAAGAAGAGTCTGGACAACTCTGTTATTCTGTTAATTCTCAAAGCAGTTGCATGATTTGGGTGACACTCTTTGGAGCCCATCAATAGTATTGGGGAAAATTGATTATTATTCTTTGCTTTAGTTAGTTTAGTTTTAAGTTAGCTTATTATAGCTATGATTCTTTGATGGTAAAGACCTCTGAGTATAGGACTGGGGAGGTGCAGGCATTGGGGAGCAGCCCCAGGCAGATGTTCTTAACATGTTCTTGAGCACAATTTGGGCACAAGTGGGTATGTGATTGAAGCGAATTTCTACCAACTCATAGCCATTCAATTCCCCACACACCGTTTCCTGCACTGCCTACCAACTTTAACACTGATGGCAAATACCATCATAAACAAAACCGAGGCAAAAGTGCCAAGATATCATTAATGTGGTGATGAAAATTATTCAGTTGTATCCAGTTGCTGCATTTGATTTTGTGAAATGGCATCTGCTGATCAAAAAAGCAGCCTCTGCTCCTGTGGGAAAACATTGGAATGAGGAAGTGTATCAGCTATGGAATTCACTGCTGCCACATAGTTGAAGAAAGTGGGAGGGGGTGATGTTAATTGAGTAGCTCTTAATAGACAAAATATATTATTTTGATAGTTCAAGGTTACAGAGTGTAGCGCAGAAATAATTAAAACTTACTTTGGGATTGGTGCATGTGATCTGGTGATGAAGGAAAAGGGGATGGGTTGTGGCTTGGGATTTTGTGGGGAAGCCTGGAAATTTTAGTTCCAGATTTCCCCAATATGTGCCCTGGTACTGTTCCAATAAAAGTACTTTGAGGTGGCGTGTGTTTTGGAGTTATTGACAGGACTGGGAATTATTCCAGGGAATAATCCAGAAATGTAACAACTTTCAGCTCTCCCAAGAGGGAGCTATCAGGGGGGGGTGAACCCCAGGATTTGTTCCAACAATGGATCAATCCAAAGAATCAGCCAACATGAGAGGTGAGACAGATAGGCATTGGGGGTGGCACTGGAAGATTAATTCAATCCCCCAGCTCCTCTTTGGAGGAAATAAGGTATGCAGAAGGAGAGGCAAGATTTAGGAGCCCGGCCCAAAGAAACAGATTCCTGGAGAAGTTGTCAGACGGGACAAAAAAGCTGCCTGGAGAATTCATTCCATCAAGTCTTTTACATACTGCAAAGGAGGCATATTGGAAGTGTGGAACTCCAATTATATCGGAAAGCCAACAGGATCAAATTTCAAGGGAGAGATGAGAAATGCAGACTACAACAGATATGTTGCAATCTCCAAGACCTTCTCCCCCACACCCAGAAGGAAATTTACCCCCTGCAGAAAGTATCCCTCCAGGGTGGGGATTTTATCCTGCTCAAAGGTGGATCAAGTGCCAGTGGATGCCAGTGCCAGCAATGCCCTGGCCCCATAGATAATTAGCGATCCCTTCCCAACAAAGGAATCTGTACAGGCAACAGGAAGCAGCCGACCCCCTTTCCTCATGCAGGGAATGAGGCAACAATTGGCCTCTTCATGGCTAGTCCCTGATCAGCCCCCACTCAGAGCAACCCTACAGAGGCCCTTCTTCCAGAGAGTACCAACTCCCAGACCAGACCAGATGCAGTTTAAGGTCAATTTTGACAGATGCCATTAACATTTATCTTATTTTCTCACTCAAATCTGGTCCCACATAGACCAATTTGGAGACCAATATGCAACCGAACGCAATCTAGTTACTGCAATAACAGATGGGATGAATGAGGGAGATGTTTCTGACTGGGTAGCGCAATTGCAGTACGAACAGGCCCCAGAACTACAGGATGTCAATGCATTTCTTCAATTGCTGAGACTTAGATTTTGAGAACCGAGACAGAGTGGTTGAAAATGAGGACAAATTAATGGAAATGAAACAGGGCAAGCGACCCTTATCAGATTTTATATGGGACTTTAGAAGGGTCGCAAGCCACCTCATAGATTGGCCTGAAAAATTAATCTTGCACTATTTTAAAAACACCATTGACCCAAAAGTAAAGGTAACTAATGCGACATTAGGGGAATACCAGAGACCCTGCAAACGTGGTATGGGCCACCCTCAAATTTGACCATGACATCAACCAACAAAAAAGACCCCTACCTGAAGGCCTTCCTAAGAGAGCTGTGGCCAGGTGACAGCTGAACAGACCTGCTGAATCTGCTCCCACCCAACCACCAGAATGGTAAAGTGTTATTGTTGTGGCCAGGGTGGCCATAGAGTAGCCGACTGTCTGGTCCCCGCATATGTTCCACAAAGTCCACAACCGAGATCTGATACAGCTGCCAGGGGGTGGAAAAGTCAAGGAAAGCTACACAACATGAGCCGCTTTGCTAGACATACTATAGAAGGTCTTGTCCACGCAGAAGAGAGCAACAAATTTCCAGACCAACACACTGGACAACCCACTGATGAAAACGTTCCTATGGTGAGTGCACCCATCACACCTTTTACCGTCAAAGTGAAGTTAGTGGTGCCTGACACGGGGGAGGCAGAGGAATTAGAAGCTGTCATAGATACCAGATGCCTTATTTGGGCTTCCCATAATTGAACAATTAGGAATAAGAACTAAGCCACTAAAATGCCCAGTCAGATTTTAACAAGTGGATGGGACATTAATTGAGGGGACCCCAGCCACCCAAATGACAGAGTTAATCAAACTGGAGATGGGTCCTCACCGCGAACTCATACATTTTATAGTAGCTCCAAGAATGTCAGAATCTGTCATATTGGGACTTGCTTGGCTGCATAAATGGGCCCCTACCATCAAGTGGGAGGATGGATTCTGGAAAATCATTATTGGAGTGGGGCCACTCCCCCCCTTCCTCCCACTAAGAAACCACTATCCAACCTGGGTCCAGCAACCACCGCCTCGGACCTTCTTCCATGTACTCCCCAAGTGCCCAAACAATATAGAGACTTGGCTGAGGCATTCAATGAAGAGGAATGTAATGTTTTACCTCCCCATCAAGCCATAGATTGCATCATATAATTAGAACCTGGGGCAAAACTGCCAAAGCCAAAGATGAATTCCATGACACCAGCTGAAATGACTGAAATAAGGAAATACATCGATAGCAATTTGGACAGAGGTTTCATAGAACCTGCCAAATCTATGTTGGCCGCTCCAGTGCTGTTCAAAAAAAAGATAGATGGCAGGTTGATATTATGTGTTGATTTTAGGGGCGTGAATGCTGTGTGTGTCAAAAACATGCATCCTCTCCCCCTTATGAAAGACTTATTAAACCACCTGTCAAAAGGCAAGGTTTTCACCAAGCTAGATCTGAGAGAAGCTTACTACCGAGTCTGCATAAAAGAGGGAGATGAATGGAAAACAGCCTTTAACTGCCCTTTGGGTAGTTTCCAATTCCGAGTCATGCCTTTTGGACTTCATAGGCCCCCCGCAGTATTTATGCAATTCATCAATTAAGTGTTACATCCACACCTGTACTGGGGGGTCCTTGTCTACCTAGATGACATTCTTATATTCAGCGAAACCATTGAGGAACAAATCAAATTGGTCAGACAAGTCCTGAAAAAACTTTTGGCCGCCAAATTATACGTAAAACTGTCAAAATGCAAATTCCACAAGGAGTCACTGGATTACTTAGGCTACCAAATATCCAACCAGGGAATTGAGATGGACCCTGGAAAAGTGAAAGCCATGCCGGACTAGCAACCCCCCAAAACTTGAAAGCAACTTCAAAGCTTTTGGGGTTTTGCCAATTTCTATAGACAATTCATTCCTTCTTTTGCTGAGGTTGCCCTCCCTTTGACAGAGTTATTAAAAACGGGCCCTTCATCCACCAAACTGAAGCCCAGTCAACCCCTTTCTTGGACAATGGACTGTCAGAAAGCTTTTGAACCCTTAAAACGCCTCTTTGCAGCTGTGCCCATTCTCCAGCATCCAAACCCGACCAGACCTTTTATAGTCCAAGCTGATACTGGTGATGTGGCAGTAGTGGCTATTCTGTTACAAAAGGATTCTCAGAACCGACTGATACTTGTGCTTATGTGTCCAAAAAGCTAATGGACAAAGATGGGTGGTCTGAGAGAAAGAAGCATTTGCAGTACTGTGGGCTTTGTTGACTTGGAAGCATTTCCTAGAAGGAGTGAAGGAGCCATTTGAGGCATGGACTGATCACAAGAACCTCGAGGCTCTAAAGACACCTTGGAAGCTATCACCTAAAGAAGTCTGCTGGGCTCAATACTTCAAGCAGTTCAACTTCAACATGAAAACATATTGGCGGACACCCAGTCCAGGAAACCCCAATTTGACAGTCACCAAGAGGAAATAGTGCAGACTTTGATATTAGAAGCTCAATCGGCAGGCCAAGTAACCACTCAAGGCCAAGCCAACTGCAACCCCAGGTGCCTGGAAGAGAAATTGATCACGGAATTGAAAGCAGCCGTATCGACCGACCCCTGGTTTGTGGAGCATCAAACTGAATTAACAATGAATGAGGGACTGGCTTGGAAAGGGACTAAACCTTATATACCTGTAAACCTAAGATTAATGCTACTAAAGCGTAGCCATGATTCACGGCTGGGGGGATATTGTGGGTTCTTAAAAACCCTACATTTAGAAGACAGTTCTGATAACCAAAAATAAAACCTGACATCAAGTAAAAAGCTGCTCAATTTGTGCCACAATGAAACACAGAACTGGAAACCTACCTGGCCGCCTCCAACAAGTAGCTGAACCAACACAGTCGTGGGAAGAAATTGCAATGGACTTTATCATAGAATTACCTGAGAGGAGGGAATACAATCATTTGGACTGTTATTGACTTATTCAGGCCCACTTTACATCCTGTAAAGGACTTCCATCTGCAAAAAAGCTTGCAAAACTGTTCATGAAGCATATCTATAGGCTACACGGAGTACCTCATAGAATAATATCAGATAGAGGGATACAATTTATTGCTAAGTTTGGGAAGGAATTTTTAAAGTCTATTGGGTCGTCCCAAGGGTTATCCTCAGCATTCCATCTGGCCTGCAGCAGAGCAGCGGAAAGGGCTAATGCCATGGTAGAACAATTCATTAGATGCTATGTAAATTATCAACAGGAAAACTGGGCTGAATTATTACCATTTGCAGAGATTACATAGCAGCACAGGGTTGACTCCATTCTAAATCAACACTGGCATGGAATTTGTCCCTTTGCCAGAATTACCTAGAGAACCTCCGACATCCACGTCTGTAACAGAATGGATGAACTCATTAAAAAAAGGTTGGGAGGATACAAAAAAAGCTTTGACTGAAGCTGCAAAGGATTACAAAAAGCAGGTGGATAAACATAGATTCCTCCAACCATTGTTTAAAGTAGGAGACAAAGTATATTTGTGAACCAAATATCTTACATTAAAACTTCCTAGTAAGAAGTTGGCACTTAAATTCTTAGGTCCATTCCCAATTTCAAAAATAATCAATCTGGTCATGGTCCAATTAAGTCTTCCCCAGCTATTGAGAAAAATTCACCCAGTGTTCCATAGTAGTTTATTAAATCCAGCTGTTACATCAATGATAAGACCAGTAACAATCACTCCTCCTAAACCTTTAATTGTACAGGGTGAGACACTTTATGAAATCAAGAAAATCCTCAATCTAGATTACACCGAGGACGGTTGCAAAATTTGGTCTTATGGAAGGGTTACCCTATTTCAGATGGTACTTGGGTAAAAAGTTGGGATGTACATGCAGATAGATTGGTTAACCAATTCCATGAGGAATTCCCCCACAAACCGAAGGGTCCTCTTGGAGGGGGGAGAGGGGGTTAAGGACAAAGCATTAACCCTTGGTTGTGTTTTGGTTCTTATTTTCTCATAGGTGAATGATATTTCAAGGGGGGATGCCTGTCAGCTAAGGAATTCATCACTGCCACATAGTTGAAGAAAGTGGGAGGGGGTGATGTTAATTGAGTAGCTCTTTGTAGACACAATATATTATTTTGATAGTTCCAAGATTACAGAATGTGGTGCAAAAAGAGTTAAAACTTACTTTGGGATTGGTGCACGTGATCTGGTGATGAAGGAAAAGGGGATGGGTTGGAGCTTGGGACTTTTCTGGGGACGCCGGGAAGATTTAGTTCCGGATTTCCCCAATATGTGCCAGGTACTGTTCTAATAAAAGTACTTTGAGGTGGCATGTGTCTTGGAGTTACTGACAGGACTGGATTTTCCCTGAAATGCTGACTAAGTATTTATCTTTAGTTTATTGCATTTTTAAAGAGTTTATTGCTTTTAGAAATTGTGGAGCAGTTTTATAAATGCAGTGAATAAATTAAACTGAACATTACCTGTGAACCTATGGGCTGAAAAAACTTCCTGTCAAAGTTTTCTATTTGTAGAAGGTTTCCAATGAGATGGAAAAATTGTACACTTGAATGACAATGCAAAAAAAAAAAAAAGGAGGGGGTAAAGAACTCATTCTTTGATGTTATATGAGCCCCCACCCCTTAGAGTTGAACACAAGTGGACAGGTAAAGCGGAAATCTTTACCTTTATGCTGGCATTTAAAATTTTCAACTGGAGCAAATATTCTAATGTATATTTATTATATACTAATATAATATGCAATTATATACTAACATATTTATACAATTAATCAATTTCAATAACTGAGGCAAATATATAAATGCCATTCTTGGCATTACAGAAGCTTAATGCTTCCTCTATACTCCTGTCTTGAGCAATATAATTTACACTTCTCTTCCATTAAATTACCTCTAGAAAAACAGAAGCAGAAGAAAATACCAGCTGTGCAAGTGGAAAAGAGATTTCTGTTAAAGAATTGGGTGATGTACAAATTATGCCTGAAATACAGGTAATGGTTTTCTTTGATCAACAAAATTGTGGCCTGTTGAAATTCTGCTTCCTCTTCTATTCAGAGTAGGTAGATGGCCACTGGAAGATGTGACCAGTGGTAGCATTTCATAAGCCAGAGTCCGGTCAGTGGAGACAAAAAGACATGGCAAGGGCCAGTCAGTTTTCTGGAGGCCTGCCAGAACTGGTTTCGCTCAGCTCCTCTATTCTGCCATGTTCACCTGTTTATTGGCATAGCTTAGCCCTTGCCTGCCTTTCCATCCTGTTTATTGGCATAGCTTAGCCCTTGCCTGCCTCTCCATCCTCTGATCTCTTGCCCTCCAATGAAGGCATTGGAGGAAGGAGTTCTCAGTGTTTATTGGGGAGGAGGAGAGGTCTGTTTGAGCTCAGTTTGGAAACTACTTCTGAAAGTCCTACTTTTGGCCTTGGGAAGTTTGGTTCTCTTCATTTAGGACTTGTCCAAATTGCATCTCCAGTTGGGATTACTGTGTAGCTACTGCAGAAGATGCCAACCATGTGTGGTTTCAGGTAAAGCTTCTGCACTGGCTGCCCAGGAGTCCCTAAGCCAAGTTTAGACTTCATTTTTTGGCAAAAAAAAGAAAAAAGGTCACAAACAAAGGGATCAGAACTGATGACAGGTCATCTTCATTGAAGCAGACCTAGGAAATTGCTCAGTTCATCAGAGATGAGATTGCCCTGCTGTTTGGGCTGTAACATCCACAATTCTTATCATGTTTATTTGCAAATGACCTTTGTTCCTTTCCACTGGAATACTGACCAATGCATAGGAGCCTTTAAAAACCCAAAGATTGTTTCAAGTGAAATTCTGTGATGACAGAAACCAGGTATTCCTGGTTGGCTGTTCTACGGATGTTAGCTAACTTTTCAGTTTAAGCCCTCTATTTTCTTCAGATGTAGTGGAATAATCCAGATAGTCTTTACATCCTGTCCCATTTTTGCATCATCTGGGTCTTGTCAGGGATGAACTGTGGATAAACTGGTTTTAAAATAATTTTTGAAAGCCTCCAAACTGAGAGATTTTGTGAGCTAAACACATACTGTATGCAAGGGAGTTTGTCTTTTCTGTTCCTGTTTCTTTTTCTGATGAGTACGTACTCTGTTTTCTAGTTATTTTTGCAAACTTCTGAAGTAGACCAGGAGGCTCCAGAGAATAACCAGGCAGGAACTAAAGACGTCCTGTGGTGTGCAGAGTCAGAGGAGCCACACTTGACAGGCGTGGAAGAAGTAAGCCCATTTGCCACTTTGCTGCTGAGGGTTGGGGGCCCAGGACAGAGGTGGCTCTTCCTCAAGGGTTTTTCTCAGGCAGGCTCTGTTCTTCTACTTGGGTTTGGGTCAGGGAGCTTTCCAAACCTTTCCCAGCTGGCCAAAAGCTTTTGTTTCTTCCTTGGCTTTTTGCAGACGATCTGAATAAGCCCAGAGACAAGGTAGGGTTTGTAACTCTTGTATTAAAAATGTAGAGGTTTATTAGGAGTTGTTGAGCTTTGCCCAGAAAGAATAAAAATATGGAGAAAGGCCTGAGTCCAACCCCCTGTTTTGTGCTGGAATCCAAAGTGTTCTCATTCAGTGTTATTTCTGATTTTCCTGTCAGTATTTATTATGGTCTTTTTCTGATTTATTTATTTCTACAATGTGTATGTTTTTCTTTTATTTCCTTACTTCAGGGTTTTCATCTTTGGCCACTACAGGATACCTTTTGAAGCCCTTCAACCAAATACATTGCTGCAAGTTCTTGTAAGGGCTGAAGCACTTCAGAAAACTTAGGCTATAGTCTGAGAAACAAAATCCACCTCATTTTTTTAAGCCACTGATTCATTTGCAGCAATCCTTCCTTTCTAGTCTTCTCCCATTCCATGAGAAGAACACCCTCGAGGTCAATGGAGATACCATGGAGAAGCAAAGTTCACAGTCTTTGGGACCATATTTTATGGCAGCTGTTGCTTGCACACATTTAGCATTACTTTTACAGTAGCATAATTGCCTTGAGGACTGGGAAAATTACATTACTCGTAGAGTATTTGTAGTTTGAAGTTGAACTGTAGTCTTTGGTGTTCCCTGGGTTTCAAAAGTCTGAAGGAAAACCATTAAGCACAGAGAGCACCAAGAACCCCAAAAACGACATTATTCTTTCCATGGTCCATTGATCTGTCTTTCTCTGTTGGTACCATCTCTCAGAAGAAAAAATTGTTTGCCTTTGTTTTGTTCACTGCCTGTTTGTTCAAACAGGAAACTCAAAACTGGAGGGAAGGGAAGACCTTAACAAGTATCCAGCAGTGCCCACTGGGCAGCAGAGCTAGCAATCCTGGGGTACCTTTGCAATACTGGAGCAGTGACTCTTCCTTTCTTGCTTAATCAGGTTTTTGACATCTTGCCACTATATGGAACATTGCAGCCAAATGAGACCCAGCAAATGTCATTTACTTTCTACGGCCATGCCAACATTGTTGCTTGTGTCAAAGCACTCTGTGAAATAGAGGGAGGCCCCACCTATGAAATTCTGCTGCAGGGTGAAGCCTCACTTGTTCACTATGTGTTTGACCAAAAGGAAATTGATTATGGACTGCAGGTAGGTCTAATGTGCTGTTTGTTTATTGAATACACACGTGCGCGCACACACACATGAAATTCTGTTGAGCTCTCAATCCTCTTTTAGGCCTCCTCTTTTTCATCATACTTCCTTTTATTCTCTAGAACAGCGGCTCCCAACCTTTTGAGCACCAGAGACCAATTCCATGGAGAGAGTTTTTTCCATGGACCCGAGGGGGCCTGGTTTCACATGCTGCCTGCATCCAGCTTGTTTGCTTGTTTGCTGGCATGCCGCAGATCGGGACCAGGGGTTGGGGACTCCTGCTCTATAAGTCATCCTTCAGGCACAGTCTTTACATAATAAATACGTGTCTTCAAATGAAGTCCTGTGTTTTGCATGGGTCTCAGCATTTTATGAAGATTTCTGAAGGATTGAACCTCTAACATCATAGGAAACTTTCAAGGCTGGAATGATCGGTCCTCATGTGCTTTGAAATGTTTCTTTTTTAAAAAAAAAAAAACAAGTTTGATTTCAGTTTTCCATTTTTAAAAACAGCCTCTTTGTAGTGAACAGCATGATTATAGGTTTCCACATTTACATGCAGATATGACCATAGTTACATATTCAGTTTTTATATTTAACTTATCTTAACAATGCTTTTATACATTTTCTATTTTATTGCATTATTCCAGATGCTTGCCTCTTATTTAATTCATAATTATCTTCATAATTATTATGCTTTAGTACTTTTAACTTTCACATTTGCATATTTCATCATAAGTTCTAATTTGATAGTCATTTTAAGAATTAGTTTCCCCCCTAAATAATCAATTTGAGTGTGCCATCTCTAAGTATTACATATTCGTTAATTATCTTCCCTGTTAAATTCCATTAATCATTTAATTTTTATTATCTAAAAATTGAAATTAATAATCCCATTAAAACTAGATAGCATATATAAATCAGATTCTGCATGGTTTTTCCCCTTCTTATTTTCATAAGTCTTATTTACAATTTCAAAAAACAGAACATATTAATTTACTCATTTAATCCTGAACCCTGATGTTAATTCCATTTCAGTTCTCCCCCTATATTATTTCAGTTATTTCAATATATTTTATACACATATTCCATTAATTATTCCATTCATTTTTATACATTTAAACAAATGAGCCTGCATTCCAATAATAGAAAATATCTGCTCCATTACAACCCTCCTAATATTTCATTTCAATTATTTCAATATATTTAGTATATTAAATATATATTAATATAATATATTTTAATATACTTTAATATATTTAGAATATATTTCAATATATTCCATTAATTATTCCAATTTATCTCTATACATATAAAAAAGAGCTTATATTCCAATATCAAAAAGTATCATTTCTGTTTTCCATCTTAATAATCAATATATCCCTATTTCCTACAATATTCATAACTTTAAGTATATTTATGCTACTCCCCATCATCTTGCAGAATCCCCTTTTTGAATATTAATCAGCCATTGTCTCTGTGTCTTCTAAATAAGCAGTTTCTTTTCATTTTTTACAATTCCTATATTTCTTTGTTTCCAGATCCTGTTTCTTATCCCTTCTTTTCCCTTTCATTATCCCCTTTTTTCTTCCACTCCAGTTTTTATCCCTCTCCCTATTAATAGCTTCTTTCTACCCTTCAAATTTCTGCTGTTTCTTTTTATCTTTTTTAATTTTTTGGATATTCCCCTCTTTATTTAACTTCTTTGGCTTCTCATATTTTTATTTCCCACTCTTTTCCTCCTTCTTTTCAGAATTCTTTGTTCCCGGTGATGGTTAAAAATGGCCTCTTCTGTAGTCAGCTCCCCCTCCTCTTCTGTCTTTTGTCTTTGTTGTTCATATTCTGAAATGGTGTTTTCTATAAATTTTAAAGCAAAGCCCAATGATTCACCTCGCTCTTGTAATGTTTCTTTCATGTTTTTAAGTTCCATTTTTAATTCCAGAAGAGATATCGCCATTTTATACATTTCTATTTAATAATTTAATCCAAGTAGTGTCGATGAGATTAGTTTCCAACTGTCAGCTTTTGTTTTATTCCTCTCAAATTTTTGGTTCACAACTAATCCAATACCAAATCCATGTCATAATCAACAATTAATCCCAGGGCAGAATGTTCATTCTTCTTTCTTTGTTTCAGTGATTTAATTTTTCAAAGTTCTTGTTTTATTGTATCAGTATTCTTTACAGTTTTTAAGAAACAGAGTCTTTTAGATTAGATTAAATAAAATTAAATTAGATTTAACCATTAGATGGCACTCTTTATTAGAACAAATCTTCACCCCTTTTTTTATTCAGCTATTCAGGGCTTTTTAAACCATAATCTTCCAAGAAAAAAGTCAAATCCAATTGATATTAAGTTTTCCCTTTAACAGTCTCAAATTCAGCTTTATTAGTGCCTATGTAAAATCAAAGTATATTTATCCAAATTAGTTAGAAGGTTTCTTCTTCCAGCTTTTCTACCTTTCTTGGTTCAAAGCTTCACCACTGTCGGAAACAGCTCACACCTTTTTTTCTCCTTTCTCTTTGCCACTTTAAATCCTTTCTTAAAAATTCTTAAAGATTAATCCTAGGGTACCTTTCATTTAATTATGTCTTGTTTTTCCTGCTGTCCGCTTCTTTCTCTCTCATGCACAATCTTATTCCAGCTTACTCTTCCCCTTCATAGGGTGGCCATTTTAGACCACCACTTCAGATGTCTTTGGGAGGGAGCGTTTCCAAGCCAGGAAAGGGATTTGCGACTCCCCTTTACCTGGCTGATGGTCTCCCTTTCCTCTGCTGCTCCTATGAGGCATCTTCTGCCCCAGATCTCGCCAGTCAGGGCTCTCCAATGAAGAAGCACGAACCAAAGCCGCGGATGATCGCGGTCAGCAGTCTGCCTTCGGAGAAGTCCAAAAATGGAACCCATGCTTAGAAATGTTTCTGAATGATGGGAGGGACTATCCAACTGTATCTGATTCTAGTGGGCTACTAGAACAACTCTCCCTGCAGCTCATCCCAGCCAGAGGGAGTGGGGGAAGAAAAGGTCTCAGAAGGGACCCTCCCTAATTTTCAGGGAGGGATGGAACATCTGTGAATGTACAGAAATGCCAGAACTTGCATATAAATAGAAAAACATATAAATATGTTAGCAAACTAAATAAAATGCTACTATGTTTTTCCAGAGGTGAAAATTGAAACAGTTTGAACAGTGGATGACCTGATGCTAGCTAAAAGTTGGGCCACATTTCTTGGAATGATGCTGCTTGAACCTCATTGCAGAGTAACATTTTCATCATTTTCCCTCTCAATCCATGGGTTAACTCATTTATGCATCTAGGCCCACTGAATGTTTCTAACATTGAAACATTGTGTATGTGTAGTAGAAGAAATCCCTCCCAGCTTGCCTGGTGAAGAGTTGTGAGGGAATCAGGAAGGGGGCTTCAGCCAAAAGCAGGGGTTGTTTCAATTAGCATTGTTTTCTTCTCTCCTAAGCCCTTGGACCACATCTGTATGGCTGAGATTATTCTGAGAAACAAAGGAAAAGTTGGATTTGAATATTCTGTACTTGATGCCATCCAGGCCTCAGCTGACAACCCTCCCCCCGGTGTGCCATTGACTCTACCCGCCACTGTAAGTAATGTTGAAGGAGGCTAACCTAGGGGACCATGTGTGTGTGTGTTTCAAATTAATTAATTGATTGATTGATTGATTGATTTGTCAATCGCTTACAAGATAATAGGTAAAAGTATAAACATGAGTAAGAATACAGGAAATCAGTACGAATAAATGGGGACAATAGGACAAGGAACAATAGGCACCATGGTGCACGTATGCACACCCCTTACAGACCTCTTAGGATTGGGGTGAGGTCAATAGTGGATAGTTTGAGGTTAAAGGAGTGGGGGTTAGAGGATGTAACAACAGAGTCAGGTAGTGCATTCCAGGCATTGACCACTCTGTTGCTGAAGTCGTACTTTCTGCAATTGAGTTTGAAGCGGTTTACATTGAGTTTGTATCTGTTGTGTGCTTTTGTATTGTTGCAGTTGAAGCTGAAGTAGTCATTGACTGGTAGGACATTATAGCAGATAATTTTGTGTGCTACGCTTAAGTCTAATCATAGATGATATAGTTCAGGGTTGTCCAAGCCCAAAATCTCAATCCTGATGATATAGGGTATTCTGTTGCGAGCAGAGGAGTGTAGTACTCTTCCAGTGAAATACTTCTGGACTCGCTCAATTGTATTAATGTCCGATATATAGTGCAGATTCCAGACTGAAGAGCTGTATTCGAGTATTGGTCTGGCAAAGGTTTTGTATGCTCTAGTTAGCAATTCGATATTTCCGGAGGAGAAGCTTTGTAAGATTAGATTTACAACTGTTAATGTCTTTTTGGCAATGCTGTTACAGTGAGCTCTGGCACTTAGGTCATTTGATATGAGAACTCCAAGGTCCTTGACAGAGTGAGGATCATCAACAAGGTCATATCCGCCTAGTTTGTATTATGGTGTACTGATTTTTTTTTTACCAATGTGTAGGACAGAGCATTTGTTGGTTGAGATTCAGAGTTGCCAATTGTTTGACCATTCAGCCACATAACCAAGGTCTCTTTGAAGGACAGTAGCATTGTTGGTGGTGTTGAATAGTTTTACATCATCCGCAAAGAGGACGCAGTTGCTTACAAGGTGATTGCAAAGGTCATTTATATAGAGTATAAAGAGTGTGGGTCCTAGAACACTGCCTCAGGGACACCTCTGTTAACTGGAGTAGGGTTTAATATAGTGCTCCCTATTTTTACTATTTGTTGCCTGTTTGACAAGAACGCAGAATCCATTTATGAAGGGATCTGGAAATGGTGTAAGAGCTTAGTTTTAACAGTAGTTTTTCATGTGCCACTGAATCAAAGGCTTTGCAGAACTCTATGTAGATTGTGTCTATAGTTTTACCCTGGTCAAGTAGAGAAGTCCATATTTTTTTTCAGTGTATGAGTTGAAGATTGCAGGACAATTTTTTCCTGAAACCAAATTGTTTTGGGGAGAGTAGGATGTTTGACTCTAAGTGGAGGGTGATGAATTGGTTAATGATTGATTCCATGACTTTGCATGTGATACAACACAGTGAGATTGGTCTGTAGTTTTCAACCAAGGTGGGGTCACCTTTTTTAGAGATAGGTATGACCATAGCTAAGGACTATAGGTTTGGTAAGGAGCTGGTTCTGAATGATATCTCATATATAATGCTTAGGGGTTCCGCTGTGGCAGAGGAGAGCTTTTTAAGAAGTATGCACATAATCCATCAGGGCCAATAGATAGGGATGGTTTTAGGTTACGTAGTGCCTTTTCTATTGCTGATCTATACAAAATATAGAAAGCAAGCAGATTCTTGCATCAGAATCCAGAGGCCCTATGCAGTATTCAGACAGCCATCAGCCTCAACACAGTTTCCTGTGAACTCACTCCCTTGGCTTCATATCCACTGACTCCCGACTTCTAAGTGTGTCAAAGCGGTCAGCATGTCATGAGAGCTGCAGAAAGTAGGCAAGAGGACCATAACAGGGAGATGCTAGATATGTTCCAGGGGCAATGAGGAATGAAACATATTTTAAGCTCAAAAGAACACAAAACATTCAGCAGCTCAGACACTTCTTTAATTCACAGAAGTATAATAAAGGGGAAGATGTACAGCATAATCAGTTTTTGTTGATATAGTTGATGTCGAATCCAACAGAATGGAGCTGGAAGGTCTGCCTGTGGTTGCACCCCGATGCCTACACCTCCCCAGTCCTACAACTCTTTACTGTCTTTACTATCAAAGAATCATAGCTATAATAAGCTAACTGTCAACACTGAACTGAACCTGCCAGAGGCCCTTTTCCTGGTTCATCATTGCCAGACTGTATATGGGAGGGGGGAGTTTGGAATTTGAACTTTCTTGTGAGAACCAAGGTTATTTCTGAGTTGATGGATGAAGACGGAGAAGAGTCCCTGAGGAGCCCTGCCAATTTATCTAATTGGCCAACGTGACCAGTGACAATGGGGGGGAAGGGGTGATTACTGATTTTAATTATGATGAAACCGTGGGAAAGAGTTGGTTTTCAATCAAGTGTGTCAATAAAGAAGTTATTTGAGGAAGTGCCTGGCCTCAGTCCTGATTTGCTTGGGTTCATTAGTCAGAACCTTGACACTAACTTCAAAATAAAGAATAACTTAAAGAAAGCAATAATAGTTTTCCCCAGCACTATTGATAGAATCCAAAGAGTGCCATCCAAATGATGCAATTTCTTTGAGAATTAATAGAATAACAGTTGGAAGGGACCTTGGAGGTTTTCTAGTCAAACCCCTGCTCAGGAGACCTTCTACTATTTCAGGCAGGTTACTGTCCAATCTTTTCTTAAAAACCTCTAGTGGTAAAGCACCTACAACTTCTGTTCCACTGCTTAATTGTCTTCAGTGTTAGGAAGTTTCTCCTTCTTTGCTTCTCTTCTTGATTGGTTTCCATCTATTGTTTCTTGTCTTGTCTTCTGGTCTTTTGGAAAATAAGTTGACCCCTTCTTCTTTGTGGCAACTCCTGAGATATTGGAAGACTATCATGTCACCCTTAGTCAAGTGGTCCCATAGGAAGTGGGGCTGCTATACCAGGCTACATACTGGTCTGGGACTACAGAGAATCCCTCCCTCTGAAAGTCAGGTTCAGCAGGTGTCTGGAGAAGCTAGTCTATTTTCTGAACCAGGTGTGGAACTATTTGGAGCGAAATGTAGCAATGTACCCAGACAAAGTTGCCTATATGATGCAATTATTTTAAATCTAGAAGGAGAGGCAGCAGACTGGGTGGTGTTTCTCTATGATGAAGGGCCCCTGGATCTGGGGAATGTGGATGCCTTCTTGAATGCGCTTCTAGCTAGGATCTGGGGAATGTGGATGCCTTCTTGAATGCGCTTCTAGCTAGATTTGGAGATCCTGCACAAGCCCTCCAAGCAGAATCTGAGATCTGCATCGTAAGACAAGAGAATAGACCAAGTAACCAAAGGCAACTACAGAGTTTCTTGGGCTTTCCCAACTTCTATCACCAATGTCATTCCCTCATTCGCACAGATAGCCCTGCCCATCACCGAATTACTAAAAATGGGTGGAGGGGGGTGAAACCCAAGCTAAGCCAGCTGGACTATGGAATGGACTATGGACTATGGAATGCCAAGGAGCATTCAAAAAGCTCAAACAGCTTTTTGCAGGGGAGGCAATTCTTAAACACCGGAGGAACCATTTGTAATGCAAGCCAATGCTAGCAATGTGGCAGTGGGGGCCATTCTGCTCCAAATAAATGTGAAGAGGATGCTGCAGGAAATGTGAAGAGGTTGTGCCTACACTTTCTGAAATTGACTGACACCAAAAGGCCTTGAGTGGTGTGGGAGAAAGAGGCATATGCCATTTGATGGGTGCTGCTGACTTGAAAGCAATCCCTGGAGGGCAGTAAGATCCCTTTCAAAGTTTGGAACTTAGTAAGCCCTAAGTTACAAGAACTTAGTAAGCCCTAAAAACCCCAAAGAAGCTGTCCCCTAAGCAAGTACAATGGACTCAGTACTTTAATTGGTTCAATTTAATCCTTTGGTATTTGCCAGGTGGGGGAAGAATTTCCTCATGGATGCGCTTTCTCGGATGCCCCAATACAATTTCCCAGGAGGAAATAGTTAACTCCATTATCCCTTCCTGGCAAATGGCAATGCAGGTCTCTGCGAAGCGACGGCTGCTAGCCACTCCTCAAACGGCTGACAGTGTGCTGACCCAACAGCTAAAGGAAGCCCAGATAGAAAATACATGGTTCAAAGACCACAAAAATGAGTTGATAATGAGGGAGGGCCTCATGTGGAAGGAAGCCGGCAGACCACTTCGGGTTCATAAAGACCCTTCACTTGCTAAGAGGCAGTTCTGGTGGCCCAAGATGAAGAAAGACATAGAAAACTATGTAATCAGCTGCCCAGTGTGTGCATCCATGAAGTGATTGTCAGGGAAGACTCCTGGGCTGTTACAGCCATTGCCAAGCCCAGCTGACCATGGGAAGAAATCTCCATGGACTTTATAAAGGAATTGTCTGACAGTAATGGGAGTACTGTGATTCGGACACTGATTGACTTATTTTCAAAACAAGCACACTTCACCGCCTGTCTGAAGGTTCCCTCAGCCCAGAGTTTGGCCAAAATGTTCATGCAGCATGTCTGTCGGCTGCATAGAGTCCCTGTGATGACCCAGGGCGTGGCACAAAGGCAACACAGTCAGATAATCAGTAGGAGTGCCTTTATTAGCTTCAACTTTGCCCCCAATGTCTTGGTTACCTTCTGGCTGGAGAAAAACTCTCCCAGAAACAGCCTTTGATTGCAGAGAATCAAGTCCAAAATGTGGTCAACAAAAACTGTAACTATAAGTCCATTCAAGGCAAAATGAAGTAATTGGTCCGACAGGGCAGAAGCAAGAATTCCAGATGTGAGGGCACAGCAATAACTGCACATGGGAGGATACCAGGAACACAGATAATCAAAGTCAACACAAGATAAATTCACTTTTGCTCCCAGTAACTGCCGCACTCAGCATGCATTTCTTTTAAACTCTCATTCCCAGGTGTGGCTAATGAAGGGAATCAGGGCCATTTCCTCCCCCATAAGCCACATAACCCACATTGCTCTCTTCTCTATTCCTCCTTGTGTGCCCTAGGATGAGGAGGGGTGGGCCTGGGTCTTCCTCTTAACTCCTTCTCCCTTATTCTATCTCCCCCCTGCTCTGCCCAGCTGGACTTTGCCCTTCCCCAGTTTCCTCCACAACCAACAGAGCCACACTCCCACTCCCTGTCAGCTGCTTGTCTTCCTCCTCGGATTCAGACTCCGACAGGGGCATGACAGTCCCAAGGCACCACATTTCAGACTGAGGGATGCAGTTTACAGCAAAGTTTTGGTGGGAGTTCATAAAGCAAATAGGATCAGCCCAGGGATTTAGTTTGAGTTCCATCCAAATACCAATGGGGTGGCAGAATGAGCCAACACAATATTGGAGCAATAACTATGTTGGTATGTAAACTATCAGCAAGAGCACCTACCTTTTACCGAAGTGGCTTATAATAAGTTAATGCATAGTAGCGCTGGGCTCACCCCTTTAAAGTAACCACAGGAGTTGAGTTTATGCCAATGCCAGAATTTCCAAGGGAACTCCCTCCCTCAGTAACCTTAGCTGAATGGATGGACACCCTAAAAGCTGCCTGGGGAAATGTGCAAAAGGCACTGAATAAAGCCAGAGA
The DNA here is from genome assembly GCA_015471245.1 of Laticauda colubrina. NCBI lineage: Eukaryota > Metazoa > Chordata > Lepidosauria > Squamata > Elapidae > Laticauda > Laticauda colubrina. Next base: position 24,819,435 of record BLBF01000045.1, on the reverse strand, counting down.
GGTACACACACACAAAAAAAACCCCCGGCAGATCGGAAAAGAGCCCTCCAGAAGGAGTTCAGGATTGGTGAGAAAGTATACCTTCTACTACATATCCGAAACTGGACCAGCCTTGTAAGAAACCGGGTCCTAAGCACATCAGACCATTCCCAGTTGTTTGAATTGTAAACCCAGTTACAGTCCACCCACTTCACATGATTTTGATTCTATGCCTCTGTTTATACAAACAAGGATTGCATTTGCTTTTTGGGCTGTTAAGTGATCATCGATTAGGAGTCCAATGTCCCTCTCACAATAACTGTTTTGAGCCAGGTTTCACCTAATTTGTATTTGTGCCTTTGGTTTTTCTGCTTAGTGGAAAAACTTTGCTGACCTATGTCAATAAAAGTAGTTTTAATCAACCTGTGAGGTTGATTCCTGGATGTGGTTAGTCTTGCAGGTGCTCTTTTTTAAAAGATCAAAAGGAAACTCAAATTTATGCAGATTATAACTTCATAGCAGATTTAATTGATTAAACCACCCCTACCTCTCAAAACAACATTGTTGAAGAAGAAATAAGATGTAAATTCTTTTCAATACAGTACAATCAGTATCCAAATCAAATATAATACAAACTCCTGTATGGATTCTATGGTTCTGAAATGGCAAAAACCTAAATGAGCATTTGAACTGAGAAAGCTATAAACTGCAGGTTTAAAATGGCAGCCAAGACACCAGAATGGCCATCATTGAGTGGTGCAGTCACATGACTTTGTACTTTGCAACCATGACACTTAGTGGAATGGCAATTCTGGTCCTGATTTTTGCCATAAGTAGGGGATCATCTGTAATTACTGTATTCCTATAACGTATTATTTGTTATCTATAGCTTGCTTTTTTCTCTTTTATTTGAGTTTTGTTAAGTAAATATTTTTAAAATTCAATAGTAATATACTTTGACTAGAAAATAGATATAAAGTGTCTTATAACATATTGTTTTAATTGTTCATTAAATAGATTAGCTATATGATGTTTCTGACAATGCTATTCAAGATATATTAATTACCTGCTGGTATAAATATTGTTTATAATATTTATTATAAACCTATAAAACATATAGTTTTTTAAACATTTAAAAATAGTAAAATTTATATCTGCCTATCTCTGCATACCAGGAAACAGACAGAGGTTTGAGTTGGGTAGCTACAACTTTTTAAACAGAAAACAAATTCAAAATGATATTGACTCTCAGAGAAATAGGTTCTCCCCTTTTGCTGCCATCTTCAGAATTGATGGGCCTTCTCATCATTCTGAAATTGAACTGTGGTTCCTACCTCATCTGATACCTTTGCAAGTCAATGATGAATCATTCCTGTGCTCTGGAACAAACATCTGGGTATCCTTGGGAGTTGTGAAAGACGGCTGGGTGTTTTGTGCAAAGGGTGAAGAGTTTCATCATTCTGCCTTTTCCATCTTCTAGAATTATATTGACTCAGGAAAGGAGCAAATATTGAAAGTCTATTACTTACCAGGAGTTCCAGAAGTCTTTCAAAGAACCTTCCAAATACAGGTGGCTCACCTGGAACCGGATAGTATCACTCTGAAAGGACAGGGAATTTTCCCTAGAATTTGCTTGGATCTGCCCAGGAATATACACGGTAAGAGTACTTGTCTTCCCATGAAACTAAGATAACTGAAAAATATAAGTTAATTCTTTCACGGATATTCACCAGCAGTGTTCATGAAACATTTTTTGTTTTGGGTTTCAAACAACAATCTTTTAATTAATCTATCTGAATTCTCTATCTAGTATGAAAATGCCAGGTTTTCATAATAAATATCCTTTTCATACTAGAATCACAAATATTGGCTAAGAGGGTTAATTTTAAATATTGTTTTCCCTTCCTGAGAGTATTTCAGTTTTTTTCTTAAAATCATGCTTTTTGCCAATGTATCTGCAGGGGCATGAAAAATATCAGCTATCCATTTTTGTCTCAACCACATATAAACAAGAAGTCAAAAATTGATAAGCATGAGCTTATTCAAAAGCAATGTCTTTCAACACTGAACTTGTTTTTTAAAAAGAGTCTTGCTAGTTAATTCTTGTGTGCATGAAAACATTTGTACTATAACAACAAAGAAAAATGCATTTGCAGTTGTCAGGCTTAAGGATCAGTGTCTTGTATTTAAATAAGTAAGCTCAATATCAAAACACAAGATGTAAACCTTCCAACCTTCCAACCAAACTAACATGGCAGTCTTTTCATTTTGAATGATAATTTTATTTCATTATTTAATATTTTTATTATTTAGATAGTCTGGCTTTCAGTCAATACATGATTTTAAGGCAACTTCCAAGAATTAAAAATGCAAAATATCGAACATAAAAAATTGTGGTTAAAATTAAAAATTAAAATTAAAATCAGCATCAATACATAATTAACCATGAAAAAGCTTGTGAAAAGAGGTGGTTTTTTTTATGTTCCCACTATATTGAAAAATAAGGGGATGAAGAGCCCACTTTCTTGGGGAAAGCATTCTAAAGCATGAGAGCTCAATATCCTCAGGATACAACCACAGACTGCTCAACTATCCAAATGGAAAGCAGCAAAGGAGCCAAATTAGTCCATTGATGTTATTAAATGCACCTTGAAAGCTGGAGTCTAGAATATGGAAGCCACTGAAAAGAGCATAGCCTCTTTGAAGTGCATTTGCTCTCAGTTCAGAATGCCTGGCTTTCCTGCTTTACATAGGAAATGAACGGCACAGCATCATCTTCAAAGAAGTGAAGCAGCGACTAGAACAGGAAACACAGAAAGAATTCACTAGTAATTCTGAAGCATTGACAACTGAACCACCCATGGAAGAATCCTTCACCACTGTAAGATGAACAGCTCTTCCATCTGACTATCAGCTGGGTTGGGTGGAGGCAGTAAGGTGGAATTAATCCCCTGAGGAGCAACCACACTCCTACATGACACAACCGTCTCAGGAAGTGGCATCAAAGGCCAATGTTTGGGTGGGTGTGTGGGACTACATCCTGATCTGTGTGAAGTCAGGATGCAAGAGTAGAAGTCCAATACTGTCATGGATATGCAGAGTTGACTCTTCCTGATGTCTTTAGCTTGACACACAACTGCAGATGGAGTTGGAAAGGCTGCTTGTTCAAGAGCACGCTCTGGAACAGCAGAAGCTGCTGTCCTCTGTTTCAGTGGATGACCCTGCTGCTTGTCAGAGAGCTCGCCGGAAACTGGTCAAGTTAGTGCATATAGCTTCTTTTTGGTCCAAGGGGATAGGCTTCCAGGAGTTTTCCCAGGGAATCATCAACAAAATGCATGCTCCCAAACCTGTTCACCTGGTCTTTTGGGCCTCTCTTTAGCAGGGAGACACACTGTCTAGCCTGAGAGGCTAGCTGTGGTTTTCTCTTCTCTAGGCTGGGTAAATGCTTGTGAAAGGATTTCTGTGCATGAAGACACAAGGAAAGGTATTGAATGATGAATAGTTAAGGAAATAGGTCTCATAGCTGCCATTCCTCCAAGCCAAGCTTTGCAAAGCTGGCAACCTGATGTTAGCAGAGGTGATGGCAGCAAGAGGAAGGGAAGAGAATTGGAATGCAGGGAGGAGATGGGGGTGGGGCAGAGGGAAACATAAGCATGCTGGCCAAGGAATGAGGGACACCTGCTAGCCAAGGTCACCTAACAGAGTGCAAAGCAGAAAAGCCTGCAAAACCAAAGGCCTGTTGCCCAAACAATATACCAGCATTTAATTGAATGTTTGCTGATAACTGCAGCGGGGGTGGTGGTGGTCAGGGAAAAGAGAATGTTAATTGCATTGTCTGTGTGAAAAAAGCCAGATTAAGCTCTTGTCACATATACACTTGACAAAACAATGGTCCAGGAGTCTTTCTTTGCTGGGTGTATGAGTGGGATAGTTGACAGCTTAACAAGATGTCTAGCTTAACAAGAAATGACAGGGTAGCTGTCTTCCAGTACCTGAGCAACTGTCACAGTCAACCTATTCCACAAAGCACCTAAGGACAGCATAAGGAGCAACCAGCTCTTCAGCAGGTGATCCAATTTCAGACTAGGAAGAAATTTCTTGACAGAAGATTTAATGAATGGAACAGCTCCACGATTTGTGGGTGTTCCATTCCTAGAGGTTTTCAAGGAAAGATTGGACAACCATTTGTCTGGGGTGGTATTTGTCTGGGGTGGATTGCGGCCCTGGGCATTGGACTAGAAGTCCTCCAAGGTCCCTTCCGGCCCTCTGAGTCTAGGACTCGATGGCTTGTCGCTTAACTTCCTTTCTCTCCCTCATAAGCACAGCCAGTCATGCCAATCTTTAGTGTAGTTGAAATGAATGAACTGGCAAAATTTCAGATTTTGTGGAAAATATCACTCATCCTATTTATGTTAACATCATCATCATGCTTGTTTTTAGAGCCCAGCTACCTGAGTATATCTTAGATTTTGGCTACATAATCATGGGCACCATCAGAACTCACATCATCAAGATCACAAACACTGGCCACTTCCCTGTCTCCTTCCATGCAGATCGACGGGACCTACGGGATACAGGTACAAGAATGGCATCATTCCATTTTTTTCCTAGCCTATGTTGAAACAGTAAACAATGGTTTAAGGCCCAAATAATTAAAATGGAACAAAATACATTGAAACTTCCCATGTTAACTGAACAAGTGTAGTTTTTTTAATATGTCCAACTGTCCATTGCTGGTCATCTCCTATGCCATGGAAATTGCAGTGAGGGAGGAAGGATCTCTCAGGAACTCTTCCTAGCCTTGCTCACTTTTATCTGTGTTTGCAACATGAGTCAACTTACTGCTGCCCTTTTACCCCAGACCAGAAGAGGCTTCTGTTACTGTGACAAAAAATAATGCCAGGTCTAACTTGCTGATTAGCACCAATAAGAAACAAATGAAAAAATGGTAAGCCCTGGTTCAGCCTGTTCAATATACATACACATACAGACATATATATATATAGATGTGCACACCCAGACAGTCACTATCACTTCCAAATCCTAATGACTATGTTCACATGTCACATTGAGCCAAAATCAGGCCAAAGCTCTGTGCATTTATTTTATTATTTATTTATTTATTTTTGAAAATTGCTGACAAGATAATAGGTATAAGTAGAAACATAGTTATGAATACATGGATTCATATAAGAAAAAAAAAAAAAAGAAACAATAGGACAGGGACGGTAGGCACGTTGGTGCACTTATGCATGCCCCCTACAGACCTCTTAGGAAAGGGGTGAGGTCAACAGTAGACAGTCTAAGGTTAAAGTTTTTGGGGTTTGGGGAAGAAACCACAGAGTTAGGTAGAGTATTCCAAACATTGAACACTCTGTTGCTGAAGTCGTATTTCCTGCAATCAAGTTTGATGCGATTAACTTTGAGTTTGTATCTATTGTTTGCTCTTGTGTTGTTATGGTTGAAGCTGAAGTAGTCATTGACAGGTAGGACATTGCAATGTATGATTTTATACACCATACTTAGATTGGACCAAAGGCGTCGTAGTTCTAGGTTTTCTAGGTCTAGAATTTTGAGTCTGGTGGCATAAGGTATTCTGCAACAAGTAGAGGAGTGGAGAACTCTTTTTGTGAAATATTTCTGGACTTTCTCAACTTTCCCAATACTGAGCTGTATTCAACTATTGGTCTTGCAAATGTTTTGTATGCTCTAGTTATTAGTGTAACATTACCAGAGAAAAAGCTGCGTAAGATTAGGTTAACAAGTTTTAATGCATTTTTGGCTATGTAGCTACAGTGGGCTTTAGCACTTAGGTAATTTGAGATGAGTACTCCAAGATCCTTGACAGAGTTTAAATCATCAACAAAGTCTTGACTATTCAGCCTGTATTTTATTTTCTGATTTTTTTTTGCCAATATGTACGACAGAGCATTTATTTGTTGAGATTTGAAATTGCCATTTGTTTGATCATTTTGATACATAGTCAAGGTCTTTTTGAAGGGTAGCAGTATTGTCTGTGGTGTTGAATAGCTTTACATCATCAGCGAAAAGAATGCAGTTGCTCTTAATATGATCACAGAGGTCATTTATGTAGAATATGAAGAGAGTTGGTCCTAGAACACTGCCTTGGGTGACACTACTGTTGACAGGTACAGAATTTGATAGGACGCTCCCAATTTTGACCATTTATTGTCTATTTGACAGGAATACTTCTATCCAGTTATGCAGGTGTCCAGAGATACCGTAAGATTTTGGTTTTAGGAGTAGTTTGTTGTGTACCACTGAATCAAAGGGTTTACAGTAGTCTATGTAGATTGCGTCTATTGTTTTGCCCTGATCGAGTTGTGTAGTCCATATGTTTTTGCAGTGTAAGAGTTGCAGATTACAGGATAGTTTTTTCCTGAAACCAAATTGTTTTTTAGAGAGTTCGTTGTTTGTTTCTAAGTGGAGGATGATCGATTGGTTAATAATTGATTCCATGACTTTACAGGTGACGCAGCATAAAGAGATTGGTCTGTAATTTTCAACTAGGCTGGGGTCTCCCTTTTTGAAGATGGGGATGACCATGGCTTGTGACCATAGTTTTGGCTGGTAGTTGGTCCTGAAAGATTTTTCAGATTATGTTCAGCGGTTCTGCGATGGCAGTAGATAACTTTTTGAAGAAGTAGGCACATATTCCATCCGGTCCAATAGATAAAGATGGTTTTTGATTGTGTAGTGCTTTTTCAACATTGTCTTCTGTAAAATCGATATGTATTAGATCATTGTAGTTTTCTGTGGTTCGACTAGGAAATATTGGGCATGATCCATTACTGTTTACAAATACTGAGCCAAAGAATGTGTTAAAGAGGTTGGCTTTAATAGTGTTGTCATTGCAGTCTTTACCATTAGGTCCTATCAGGGGTGGAATGGACCTGGAGTCTTTTAGTTGTTGTTTCCAAAATTGTAGAAAGCGTGGGTGGAATTGGTGCATAGAAGGTTTTCTTCTTCTTTAATGTGATAATTGGTGTTTTTATCTGGTGGCATAAATTTTTGTTTCAGCTTTTGAAATTGGCAATGTGACCAGATTTGTTTTTCCGCCAAAGTGATTTCTTTTCGGATTGAAGCTTCCTTATTGTTATGGGTCATTTGTTTTTTCTGGCTTTGGGAGTTGTTAACAGTACATATAGTTTGATGACTCTTTTGACTTCAAGTAAAAATATGTTGCAACAGTCTTCTATACAGTATTGCATCCGGAGAATAGAAATTGCCAATCAAGGGATGAGAGATCTTTGTTTATAAGATCATAGTTGCCTTTTTTGAAGTTATAATTGGGGATTCTATCATTATGATGATTTTTATGTGGACATTTGTTGAGACAAAAGTCTATCATGTGGTCACTGTTGGAAAAGGGTTCTTTAATTTGCATTCCGTAAATTGAATTCAAACTATTGCAGAAGATGAGATTGAGGCAGTTTTTAGTGTTAGAGTTGTTTGTGTTAGATTAGAGGCAGTTGTTAGGCAGTTAGTGTTGTTGGTTACTAGTTGTTCTAGTGCCAGATTTGTTACCGCATTATAAAAGGTTGCATGCGTGGGTTCAGTTGTACATTCGTTAAAGGTCCAGTTAAAGTGAGGTAGATTGAAGTCACCAAGAAAGATAAAAGCGTGTGGGCAGGATGCTGCCCATGTTTGTAGTGTATTTAGCTTGTTTACATGTTTGATGTCACAGTCAGGGGTTCTGTAACATAGTAAGAACCGAAATGTGATATTTAAGGAATGTTCACAGATGTTGGTCTCAGGGTTAGCAAGCTCCTGGGTAACTTGGATGTTTTTTAGATGTAGGGACTTTTTAAATGTAGCATGTAGAGCTTGGCTATCTGTTTTTCAACATGTATCCTTCTGCAGTTGTTAGTGGGGATCCAGCACCTGGAATGTCTTGGAAATGCAATATATATGGAGTTCAAGAAGGATTTATTTTTATAAGTAATGAGAGCTGTTTCCATTGCTGTTATTCTGAGTCAGGTTTCAACACTGAACTGGATCGGGTGAAGAATCTGCCTTTCTGCGAAACAGAGACATTTGAAATATGGTTTGACCCCCAGAGTGCTGGCTGTGCCCTTGGAGAGATAGAAGTGCTGCTGCCAATCAAGGTGCTTTGAAGGTTTTTTTTATACACACACATATGTGCAGAGGCATACACAACTGCACAAACTCACATACAAAGTTATCTTCCCTAAAAGGGAGAAAATGGACAAAAATTGTCCAAACTTGCTGGGTCAGACTATGATGTATTGAGGAAGGGGCTCACCACTTCCTTGAATGCAGTTGGACCACCCTCTATTCAAGGAGGGCTTAGTCTTTGCTTAAACCAATCACACACACCCTTCCAGGTGGCCATAATCAGCCAGGAGGGACCTGGATTTGACACAGAAGTGGGCAGACTGACATCTGAGAAAACCCGATCTACTTGCTCAGACTCCACAGAATCCAATTCCCTCACCGCCCCTCCTCCCACCCCCAGTCGCCCACTTCAAGGCCAGAGTCTAACATGGAGTCTATTTGAATCATTGGAATCATGCAATCCTAGCAGATTCCTCCCAGCATCTTTGCAAGCGAACTTCAGAGCTATTCTCCCCAGGAGGGCCTCAGTCACAGTGAATGCAATAAAATTGAAGAAATATTTGTGCTTCACTACCCTTAGTTCCATGGGGCCCTTACTGCTAGTGGTCCCAGCCTGTGTATAATCAGACTTGCTCCTGGTGGTCCACCAACTGTGCTCTAGGCATCTCTTCTCCATCTCCCTCGGCTCCTCCAAAAACCAGGGGAATTCTGGGATGCAGGAGTGAGATGAAGGCCATTTAGGCATAATCTAATATAATCCAGAACCCAGATGCCTTCTCATTCTAGGTAGCCACCAGGGCTTTGGTCAAATCCTGCAACAGATCCTCAAATGATCCCAAGCTCCCTCTGAACCCTGCTGGGTACATTAGCTATCTGGGACAGGTCAGTTTAGTAGGTCTGGCCTTCATGTTGGGGGAGGTGATGTAGAGAATTGCAGGGTTATTGTTTATACTTCAGTCATCTACCTTGTAGAGTTTTTGATAGTGCAATTGTAATTTGCAGGATCAGGACGCCCTGAGTTACATGAGTTACAGGAAAGTAAAAGACAGGGGATTTGACGTGAGAGCTGGGCAAGTAGATTTGAACAACTTATGTGATGAACAGTTTAGTTAGCCTGCCTGTAGAACCAACAGCTTATCCTAACAACTACAAGAGCAGAATGACTGTGCCTTTATCTAGTGGAGTTGACTTGGATATGAGAACCAGACCACCCTTGCTTGGTGGGAAGGAACTTAAAGGCTAAAGGAAAGATCCTCTGCCCTGGGAGTCCCACCTGCTTACTACAAGATGGAGTGGAGCAGTGGTTGAGATGGCTCCCCCAGACTGTGATGGCCTGCAGGTAATGGGGGCTGTCCTTCAGAGCCTGAATTGCCTGGATTGTTCTCATTTCCTTTTTCCAGTTGTACTCTCTAATCAGGATAAATGGCCCAGGGAAGGTGGTGTCCATGTGCCTTGCAGCATTTGACCTATGGTTATGCCAGAAGTTCTGAGGGTGAGGATAGATGGGTCTGGGGTAGAATGAAAGTCATATACCATGCATTATGCTCAGGAGGGTTTGATACGATTTGCTGCAGGTTTTGGCTGGTCCCACGTACCACATCTCTCTTCGGGCCACCGTGATCATGCCATCTCTTTGCATGTCCAGTGACAATCTGGAATTCTCTGCTGTCCAGTGTGGACAGTGCCAGGTGGAGACCATCCAGCTTCACAATCAGCTGCAGGTCGTATGCGAATGGTTTGCCACAAGCAATGAACAAATGAAAAAGGTAACATAACACTGAAACAGATCTCTCTTTGCTCTTCTCTGCATCTTGAAAGGCAGCTTGATCTGTAGGAATTTGGTGTGGGATGGAAATTAAGATACAGTTTTGCTTCTTGGGCTGAGCCCTTTTGATCTGTGTAACATTCAGGAAAATTTTAGAAGTGAAAAACAAGATTTTGTTTTCATATAAATTTAATAAAATAAATTGCAAAAGATTTGCTACAGACGCTTGATTACACAACTCTTGATTCTGTTTTGATCCATGCAAATCCTTCACAATGCAAAATAAAACTCCACACAGCCTAATGACCCTATCCTCTACTTGGTAAGTTTTTAATCACATATTATGGATCAGAAATATGCCTGTGCAGTGGAGAAGATGGAGTTGGATTCTTGTTTTTCTTGAAACCTCCATGAGCCTCACTTGCTTGCAAAAGAAAAATCTTTCATCCTTGTTCATATGAATGGAAAACTCACCTTACTTCCAGGGACACCATAAAGGTGTTTCTAGAAACTCAGTCAAAAGTTTGGTGTGGGCTGATGCAATAATTCTCATCCTCCAGGTTGTGCTGTCCTTCAGAAGGATTCTTCAGAATAGCATAGAGGCAAGCTTTGCTCATGACTTCATTGTTTGTTGTAAGCTCAGGTGGATAAGCACATGCCGATAACCTTGCGCCGGAAAATGCGTGAACCCAAGGTGAAGCCCCATGTCTTTGAGATGATTCCCCCATATGGGATCCTGGCTCCCGGAGAGCGGCTCAATGTGCAGGTCAAGTTTGCCCCAAGAGAAGAGGTATGAAATGACAAAGCTGTTTGGAGCACAAGAAGTATCTGAAGAGCAGAGATGCATTGATGGCAGGAGAGGTGAAGAAACACAGGGCTTCATTGGACAATTCAATTCCTCATGCAAAGTGGATTTATTAAGGAGACATTATGTCTGGATGTTTCTTCACTTTCCCTGTCAGGATTATGTCCATTCCTGCTCTTAAATTGGCTTTATATGGAAGAGCAGCTGGGCTCCCCGTTCTGAGCTCAGGCACTATGAAGGGAACAATACCTCAAAGTGACTGACCAGACACTGATTACATTCCAATAGTGTAGAAAGACAGCAAATCTTTTGGGTCAACCCTTTGCATTTCTGTCCAACAGGATCTCTCCAAATCTCTCTTTCTTTCCAACTGTTCTGAGTTGAACAAATACTAACAGCTGAAGCTGTGAGACTTCTGGGTTTAGATGATTTGGGTTGCCTTTTTACCTGTTCTTATTTGTAATAACATATTTTTTATGTCTTAGAAATTGTACCACAATGTCCTGATCTTGAGCATTTCGCAAAGTACTCAGCAACTATTGCTGAATGTCTCTGGGCAAGGTCTGGAGCCACGTCTTGAATTCAGCCCCTCCCTCCTGGAACTGGGGCCTCTCCTTCCCTATGGCATTGGGGATGAAGCTGAAGTGGTAGTGAAGAACCCCTGCAGCTTCCCTGTTGAGTTCTACTCCTTAGAATTTGACCAGCAATATCTTCTAGAAGAGCGGGTGAGCTATCTGTGCCAGTTAAGAATAACCCATAGTATTTATTGAATAAATAATCCTCCTCCAAGAAGATATTCTGAGATCAGCAATTAAAATGTCCTTTGGATGCAGAAATGTGTCACAATGTCTGTAGACTTTAGAATAAGTTGTCCTTAAATCAAGGACCACACTTGGAATAGTTGGAGGGGCCACTCTTCCAAAAGTAAAAGGCATCAGAAGATTAAACTGATTATACACCATGTATTTAACAGTATTACTATTGTACCAGCTTCCCTGCTCTGAGCAACTTCCTTGCCTGAGTTTGTTGACTCCATTGCCAGGTTGGCAATGGAGTTCCCCAGGCTTATAGTCTTGAGGACTCTGCAGGGGGGCTTGCCCCATTAGACTGGCTAACTTCAGGGGATTGATTGACCCAACTGGACTCCAGAAGGAGCTTGGCTGGTTCTGGAAGGTCTACAGTCCATTCAAAGCCTTGGTGGCTGCTTGTTGCAGCCACCCTGCAGTTTCAGGTGACCTGATCTCTCCTTGGAGGGCTTACTGGTGGGATTCACTTACAAGGTTGCTGTGAGAAGTGTATGGTGTATCTTGTGGATATAGTTGCTTGAATATAGTTGCATCCAATTTTGGTCACCACACTATAAAAAAGATGTTGAGACTCTAGAAAAAGTGCAGAGAAAGAGCAACCAGGAAGATTAGGGGACTGGAGGTCAAAACATATGAAGAATAGTTACAGGAACTAGGTATGTTCCTGTAACTAGTGAAGAGAAGGACCAAGGGAGACGATAGCAATATTCCAATATTTGAGGGGCTGCTTTAGAAAGGAAGGGGTCAAGCTATTTTCCAAGGCATCTGAAGGCCAGACAAGGAATAATAGATAGAAACTGATTGAGGAAAGGTTCATCCCAGAAATTGGGAGGAATTTTCTGACACTGGCACCATCAACCAATGGAACAGAAGTTGCCTTCGGAAGTTGTGGAAGGGGATACATGATTGGCTCTGAGTGATGGTTCATTCTTCCTTGAGGGAGGAGTTGGTTCCAATAGGTTACAGAGATGCTGGCACATCCTCTCCTCAAGAGACTCTTGCTCAACCCAACTGTCTGGACAGTTTTCATCCAGCCACAAACCTCCCTTTTATAGGGAAGGTTGTGGAAAAAATGATCACATGGCAGCTTCAGAGGATCTTGGATGGAGTGGATTATCTGAACTGCTTTTAGTCAGGATTGAAATCAGATTATGTTGATGCTAAAAAAGCATTCATTATGCTCTTGGATGACAGGAGGGAGATAAGGGCGGTATTATCACTCTTGCTTTTTTGAACTCCCAATGGCCTTCAGTATTGTTGATCATGGTATCCTTCTGGACTAGCTTCAGGGGCATTGTGTTGTGCTGGTTCTCCTCCTTCCTTGGGGTCTGTTTCAGTTGGTATTGATGGAGGGAAGCCCACAACCCCTACTTTGAGCGTGGTCCTCTCTCCCTTCCTATTGAATATCTGCATGTGGATGCTGGGTGAGGTGAGGAATCATCAGTATGATGATATATCTAGTTTTACATTTCCATGCTGGGTCACCTGAGGGATGCTGTGGATGTCCTGTCTTAGTGCCGTAGAGACAGTCGTGGCCTGGATGGGATGCAAAGGGCTCTGTCTCTGTCCAAACTAGACTGAATGAATTTGGGTGCTTGTGCCTTCTAGGGACAAAGCATAAATGTGCACATTCCTTGACTGATGAAACCCATGCCCAATCTACTGAATGAACTTTGGTTTCCAGCCAAAGATGGAAACCTGTTGATCCACATCCAGAGCCCTACAGCTTCCAGAACAGGTGGATAATAAAACCAAGATAAATCCAAGTCATCAAGAATGCTCAGGAGGAAAAGTAAAGGGGACAAATCAAAATACAAGTTCACAAAGATTACAAAATATATTTTGCTGCAACTTCTATTTTTTTCCATTCATCTTAAGAACTAGACAGGTAGAAACAAGTGGAAGAAGAAGGTCCCTTTAGGTAGGTGAAAAAAGCGATAGGTGACATCTAGGATTGTAGAAATTGTCTTTCTTAAAAGAAATGCGAGTTTCTAAGATAAGAAAAAAATCTAGGTGGATGGGGCATTTCAGAATAAACCCTCACCTGGAATCTGTCTGAGAGTGCCATGCATGAGTGCCAGAAAGTCTTCACTGTTTGCCCTGCCTTGACTGCAGATTTTGCGGATGCTGAAGGGCTACGATAACCACCGTATCCTTCTGCTGCCTCCTCGCATGCCAGGAGAGAAGCTGCCTATTGAAGTGCTGGAATATTTTGAGGAACAAAAGAAGATTCAAGGCGACCAGGAAGGATTGAATCTGGATAATGGTGAGGGAAGGCCCCGTGGCACTGCAGCCAGCCAGGAATAGCGTGTTTCAGCTCTGTCCTTTTCTGCCCATTGAAAAGAGAAAACTCCTTTCATCTTTTATTGAAGAAACACTCTGGGGCTCTAATTTTCTGCCTCTGAGGAGCAGTCTAGTGATGGTCTTTGTTAATGTCAGGAAAAAAGATAAAGAGGCAGAAATGTTGTGCTTCACATAAATTCATTTCATTTAGCCATTGGGACAGAATAACTCCTGATGTGTCACAGATAAAAGGTTGCTGCTTAATTGATTTTCTTCTTTTTGAATATGGAATAAAACTTCTGACTCCTTCCTGGAGGAGCAATGTAGGTGTAAGATAAAGGGAAAAGTGCCAGTCATATCCAACTCTAAGGCTCACTGCTCATCTCCATTTCTTCCCTGAGGGGAATACTGACCCTTTCTTTGGGCATGTTGCTGGCATGACTATATGCCAAAGCACAAAGAAAGTTGTTATCTTCCAAAACGATACCTATTAATTTGGTGACATTTGCACGTTTTCAAACTGCTAGGTAGGCAGGAATTGGGGCAAGTAACAGGAGCTAATTCGGATCTTGAATCCCAGGATTTCTGTTTTCCAGATGACAAGCTCAGCATCTTTAACCACTGAGCCATTGTACCCCTTAAGTATATCTTCACATTAGTCATATGAATGTGATAAACAAATGTAGAAGTAGAAACAAATCCTTTGAGTAGAAGTCGTTGGGCCATTTGGCTAGTATGGTCCTTGAAGTATCTTCCATGCAAATGAAACCATTTAAGTGACTATGCAGGCTAACTCCTGTTTCCCTTTGGCAACCAGGAGCAATGGCTGCTTGAGGAGAGGCCAGTTGGAGGATTGGTGCTCTGAGCTTGGCTAATTCCAGCCACAGTACTAACAAAACAAGCCAGCTAAAGGTGGAAAGCTGGGTGCACTGCCTGCAGTCAAGGAGCGGTTGCCCTACCCATCATCTTGCATGGAAATCACATGCTTCTTGTTTGGGAAACACATGGAAAGCCCCCCCCCCCCCACTTGCAATCCCAGAGGCAAAGTGAAGTGAAACCAGGGAGGCCCAATCAGCCTGAAGCTGGGGCCCTCCTTTTCTAACACACAGAGCCAGGTTGGAGCAAGGGCTGAACTGGGAGATTGAGTTCTGCCCTTTCTGACTGCATGGCAGCCAGTCCAGACCATCTCACAGGAGGGCTGTGGTGAGAAAACCAGAGGCCAGAACATTGGACCTTTAGACTATCTTGTCCCAAAATAAAGGTGGGGTGAACATCAAATCCATAAATTAAGACAGACAGAAGAAATTAGTTCATTTGGCTGAAATATTTCTTTGCTTTGATTGTTAAGAATTGCTGCCTATTTCTGGCTAGGCCTTATCTCATAGTCTCGTAGTGGAACAATTAATTGCACATTAAATTTCTACTCCAAAATAGCATTGCCTATCAAACAAAAATATAATTTTACCATTAATGGAGACACATATAAATGCAGCTACGGTGTCTGTTCTGGGCCTGTCTGTGTCCTGGATAGACACAGAACCACAAAGCAGTCCTTGAAGAGGCAGGGAGCAGTCGGGTCAGAGGCCTCTCCCATGGCAGAAATAGTGGCTGCAGTTACTCTCAACACTCTGCTGTGTTTTGCTCTAGAATGCTCCCTTGGAAGCATTCTTACCAGTCTGGTGTGCATGGCATCCTTCCTCTTTTTGTTCCCGGACAGAGGAAGAAGAAAGCACTCATTTTTCTGAACATGGAATGAAGCCTCACCCTTCAGTTATGCAAGCAGCAGGCACAGGGGGTTCTGCTCTTCCTTCTCTGTCACTTATGGACAATAACCGGACACTCCAGGCAGAATCCAAAATTGATCAGGAGGAAGAAGAGGAAGAAGAGGGAACTGAAAAAGGTCAAATGCAAGGTGAGTGCATTCTTACAGTAGATTTTAGATACAAGCGCAGTAAAAAGGATGCCAATAGGAATGACCATGATTGCTTGCTTTCTCTATTTTGCTGGTAGCTTTATGAGTGCTAAAAACAATTGTTATAAATTATTTAAGATAAGTGAAGAACTTGACAGGAATTGTTTTATGCAAAGCTATATTGCTTCAGGCTTTCATCACACGCATTCAAACACAGGTGCTTTGGAGACTGTCAATTTTACTTCAAGGCTGAAGAGTTAACAATGAACAACAGGATGTAAGCAAATCACAGCTGGCTTTGAAATATGAGTGTGCAGAAGGATTGTTCAAAGCTAATCCAGGGTTCCAAGAGCATGGTCAGCCACTGCAGAGGTTCAAGTTTGGTTTTTTTTTCAAACAGGAACATCACAGAAAAACTGGAATCCGATGATTCCAGCAAAGAGAGTGTGTCCAGAGCTGCTTCTTAAATAAGGCTGCAGCCAATCATTCATGATCAGAAGGTTTACTCCCTTCCTTGATAAGGGACCGAACAGACCTTTGCTGCTCTACTCTCTTCTCCACCTCTGCAGGGCCCAGGAGGCTTTACAATGTGCTCATCTGATTTCTCCACATGCTCAGGTGGTGCCTGAGTTTGAATAGCCTCAGTTGATTCCTGATTGTATCTTTTTCCAGGCTGGCATTTCACAGGCTCAGCTGAAGCAGCTTCTTCCAGATCAGATTCAGAATCAGCCCTGAGCCTGGCCCACGGCAAAGGCTGCCTGTCAAGCAAGGGGTGCCTGCTGTGGAAGGTTTTTTCTTTACTCATTTGGGGGTTGCATAACCATCCCGTCCTGGAGACCTTCATTGAATTGAATAGGTGCAAATGAAGAATACTGAACCCGGGCAAAAAAATATACCTGGAGTCAATATCTGTGTTCTATTTTTTATTAATCTGATTCAATTTATTTATGAATGATGGATTAGCCTTTCTAAAAGTAGCTTGATAATGGATGGCTACATTTTTTATTTTTATTTTATCTATCACATGGCGAGTCTAGGAAAGAGAAGGACCAGGGGAGACATGATAGCAGTCTTCCAATATTTGAGGGGCTGCCCCAAAGAGGAGGGGGGGGGATGTCAAACTATTTTCCAAGGCACCCAAAGGCCAGACAAGGAATAATGGATGAAAACTGATCAGGAAGAGATTCAACCTGAAAATAAGGAGGAATTTTCTGACAGTGAGAACAGTCAACCAATGGAACAGAAGTTGCCTTTGGAAGTTGTGGGAGCTTCATCACTGGAAGCTTTCAAGAAGAGTCTGAACTGCCATCTATCAGAAATGATGTAGGGTCTCCTACTTGGGAGGGGGGTTGGACTAGATGACCTACAAGGTCCCTTTTCATCTCTGTTAATCTGTTACATCTGTTACACCACATTTACTTGCCACTCATCTCCTAGTTCAGGTGACATATTGCTCGTATTGCTTTATTTGAATTCTGATTTGTCATAGAATGTAAAGATTGGAAGGGATCTTAGAGGTAATCGTGTCCAACCTTCTACAGTATTCATTATAGAAATCCATTTTAGCCCATCCCCAAACAAATTCCTTCCAGCCTCTGCTTAAGTACTCCAAGGTAAAGCAAATACATCACCTCTCTTGAGGTACTTTGTTTCATTATGGAACAGCTTCTATTAGAGACATTTTCCTGATCATCAACCCATATCTGCTTCCTTGTGATTTACATCCATGGTTTCTTCTTTAATCTAGTGGAAAAATTCTGCTCTGTCTTCATGGGGCTGCCCTCTATATTTGAAGACTGCTATCTATCTCTTGGAAGACTTCTCCAGGGGAAACATACCCAATGCACACCACTGTTCCTCTTAAGTTTTTCCTTCTTCACCTCTTATTGTTCTGTTCTTCCATTAATGTTCTTTCAAAATGTAGGACCAGCACTGGGTATAATATTTTAGTTGAAACTTCACTAATGCAGAAAAGGAAGAATTATGACTCATTTAAGATTAAGATTTTGACAATCTTAACTTTTTGTTCATTTAGAACTGCATTTGCTTTTTATGCAAGTGCATTAGATTGTTGTATCGTGTTTTTAATAGATTAACAGAGTTGGAAAGGACCTTGTAGGTCATCTACTCCAACCCTCAGCCCAAGCAGGAGACCCTACACCATTTCTGACAGATCTGTCCAATCTGTTCAGTCAATATGCCCCGATTCTTTTTATATATACTGTACAGTTATATATAATGTAATTCCTCTGATCCTAGATTCATCCATTTGATTTTTCTTATCCAAATATGGAACTTTGTGCTTTTCCTCTTGTAATTCATTGTGCTAGTTCCTCCTCATTGTATCTTGTTATTCTGGTCATCCTGAATCTTCCTCCTGTCCACTATATTCATGGCTATTTCCCCAATAGGGCAATTTTATTCTATAATCCTCATGCAAGTTTATGCATACAGTATTTATGTTGAGCAGCTCAGGGCTCTACTATTTGCCGCTCAGCACTTCCTTCCAACATGACAAAGATTTAGGATGTATATTTACCGAGTATAAGTTTTTATCCAGATCTGTATCCATCCAATGATAACATAGTTTAGTCCACATTTTGCCATCTTCTCTATTAGAATCTTGTGGGAAAATCAGTCCAGACATACTATATTACATTATTATGATCAACTAAACTATGAAAAATGCAGATCAGATTATCTGTTATCTGATATGATTAATTATTGATAAAGTATGCAGGTTCCTGCCAAATAATGCATTCCTTTTTAAATGTTCACAAATTAATTGCTGTCTACTCTCTTCCAGTATTTTGCCCACTATCAGAATTAATTGCCTGACCTGTAGTTTCTCAGGCTGCTTCTTTTCCCCTTTGAACAGCATAGAGAAGGAAAAGGCAAGGTAATGGATGAATGTTATGAGGCAAAGGAAACATTTTTTTATTCTGCATCTGTACATATTATGCAAATAATAAGAATAAATTCTTAGAGGCCTCTTTTGGGATTGTGTAAATGTAGACAGCACTACATTTACACAATCCCAGCATTGGGAACAATATTGCAGATTCTGTCAAATGTGGCTTCTCTTTCTTCAGAGATCTATCCTCTCCTCTCCTAATCTCAAGCTCAAATGATGGATATTCCCCATTTTCCATCTCTGACAGCTGCAAGTAGCAGATCAAGTCAGCTGGGAATGCAGTTACTTCTTGAGTGGGTGCTGATGGTTCATCTTGCTGGCCTGCTCAGTGCCTTCATCAAATTAGAAAAGCAGATATTTGTCCTTTAGGGAGGGAGTTTTCATAGAAACCCAGTTCACACCAAACCAATCTCCTCAGAAGTTCTTCAGGAATGTTTGACATGGGTTCTGCTACCTGGTTGACCACAATGCAATTTTTTTTTCAGCAGGGAGTCAACAAAGCCTCAACAAGCATAAGGAAGCAGTTGGAGAGCTAGACAACAATCCTGTTTCTAAAGCCATTGCTCGCCATCTTGGCATTGATATCTCTCCAGAAGGACGCGCTGCCAGAAACCGTAGGGGTATTGCTATTATAATTCATGGAGCTCCCTTTACAGGTAAATGGCTTTTCTTGGAGAACTAGGGGTATGTGTATGGAGAGACATAGCTGTTTGCCCCAAGCAGTGCCCTCTGACTGGGCCATTTCCACAGACTCCTCTGGTTCTTTCAATCTTTTCTATGGTAGCCAGTTCTTTTATTTAATGTTAAGAATTTGGCTTTGGTTTCCTAAGTCTTGAAAATGAATGTCCTGTTCACCTCATATAAAATATTAAATGCATGTGATTTTTAACAAGATTTTGTTATGGGATAATGTTTTTCAACTTTAGGAGTGCTGGTCTCCTAACCTCCTAAAGTCTAACTGTCCCTGCACCTATTGAATTGGACATTTTTTTGGTAAATTAATTGACTGATTCAGAACAATGATACAGTGGAGCAAGTCAGCTTTACAGAGTTATTCAACACTCTACCACTATATCTTAACATCAGACTGAAAGATATTCCACAACTCTGTGGGACAAACTTTATGTGGCCTTTATGGTATCTTCAGCTCAATACTGAGGCACCTGATGAGGAAAATTGGCTGCCTTATCCTCTCAGACCAATCTGAGTTGCCCAAGGAAACCTAATATTCTCCTCCATGAGGCTTTGACCTCAGCATTATTCAGCTTTGATATTAATTGTGTCTTTTTCTGTAAAGAAAGAGTGTCATTTTGGGCTTGATTGTAAGGAGCAGTGGTGGGGTTCTTCTGATTGGGGACTTGTGGCTTCTGAGCATAGTAGACCTTGCTGGCTTTTATATTGAATGTGATGTAATTTTGATTTATTTTTATTTTATTTCTTTATTTATTCAATTTATATGGCCACCTTTATATTCAAGAAATCCTAAGGAATAACAAAGAAACAAAAGCAGAGAATTTCATCTTAAACAAGTAACGAACTAAAACTGCACTGAGGCTCAGTAAAAACACAAACTCACTAACATGCATACAGCTCCTCCTACTGTAACCTCCATGCCTGGGGGAAAAATCCAGGGCATCACAGGCTTGTGAAAGATCAATAAGAGTGGTGGCTGTTCCATCTGCTGGGACAGGCAGCAGCCACTGGGGAGAGAAGTAATCCATTCCCATGCCATGCAGGGCTTTAAAAGGGAAAAACAACACCTTGAGTGGCACATGGAAGCCTACCCCATTTAAATCATCAGTCTTTAGCCATATTTTCAAAGCTTAAAGAAGATTTATTAGGAGTAAACATGCCAGTGCTACCTAGGTGTAGCCGACTCTGAGACACATCATTCATTGTCATCCCTGACCCTGGTTTCCCCCCACTCCCTGGGTGTATCATAATTCTATTCTCCAATGGGACACATTCATAGCCAAGAGTCATCAATCATGCTCTCCAGTTAGAATTTTGCGCAGAAACTTCTGTCACCTGGAAACTATCTATGGAATGCAGTTTCGGTTTTGCAAGCTGCTGCACTGCTTCCCCCGCCCCTCCCTTTCTGCTGTCAACTTTAAAAGACCAAAGAAATATTTTATGAGTTGACAGCCAATAGCTGATGTAGGCATGGTGTTACATGAGCATAATATGGTACATTACATGCTGGACCAGCTGAAGCTTTCAAATGCTCTTTGAGGGATGCCCCATGTAGAATGTATTGCAATAATTCTAGCAGGAAGTAAATAAGGCACAAATAGCCATGAGTTGTGCCTCCTGATCCAAAGATGTGCACAACTGCTACGCATATTACAGATATATTTATGCGAAAGCTCCCCTGGCACAGCTACCACCAGTTCCTCTTTGAGTCCACGAGAAGCCCCAGATTGTGCCCCAGCTTTGGAATGGAGGAGTATAATCTCATTCAGGGTTACAATGGGAAACAATTATATCTTGGGGGGCTTAATTTTTTTTCTTCATGGTCAAATCACTTTTGTCTAAGCATTGCCTTCTGTTCCTCAAGGTTCCTCTTACATCCCGTTACACTTTCCCCTCCTTGTGCCTCACTTAAATACTTTTTAATATTTCATACAAATAGGGTCTGGTTTTGATTGTCTATGAAAGACTCTTTGGAGATAAAACAGTTGTTTGACATGAACTTGCAGAATAATTTAAGTTCTGGACCACAAATCTCTAGCCTAAACAGACAAGGAAGCCCATGCTTAATTTCTCCGAACATTCCCTGTGCAACATAAAGACATTTTATAATAGTCATATTCATTATCCTGTCTTCAGTCCTCCTGGAGATAGAATGATACAGCTACACAAGGGGACCTTTGCCTTGTTCACCTGGCCAGGGCTTGAGGTCCCTGCAGCCAGCAGACCACTAGTTGCATTCACCTGTGGAACCTGACACAAAAATCGGTTTTCCTATTGTCCTAGCTGCATGATAGTTTGACAACAAAAGCTGTCCTTCCAAGAGTGACCTCACAAGCAAAAGTGAGACTGCTGAGTATTCCACAATGGAGTAGAGCAAAATGGAGTCCTGGAGGTGAAACCCCTTTAGTCCCAATTTCCTTCTCTGTGTTGGAATCCCAATTCTGGGCAGATGATTGTCCACCTCTGATTGAACATATTTCACCCACCATTCTACTGATTAATGGATCTACTCTCAAATTTTAGGATTATGATTTTTCTAATATTTAGACAGAATCTAAATCTGCACGTGAAATTATAAGCTTTCTCTGAAATCCAGTTTGGAAAAAATGCTTAGTTTGTGTAGCCATTTTGAGAGTTCAGAAATGAGACAAGAGTCACAATCCTTAATAATTTCAGAATTCAGAATCCTCAATGAGAGAGCCATCTTCCTGAACAAAAAAGTGTGGACTACTGGTATTTGAGTGCCAACTGTTACAACATACATATAGTTGCATAAGGGACT
This sequence comes from Laticauda colubrina, assembly GCA_015471245.1. NCBI lineage: Eukaryota > Metazoa > Chordata > Lepidosauria > Squamata > Elapidae > Laticauda > Laticauda colubrina. The sequence continues at coordinate 24,797,396 of BLBF01000045.1, read as the reverse complement.
GCAGCAGCCACTATGTAGGACAGACTGGCAGAAACTAACAGAGCATATTAACAGTCAGAAGTCATGATGAAAACTTCTTAACCTCATCACACATGGACAGACTCATCCATAGTCTCAATTGGAAAACTGAGGATCCTAGTCTAGAGGTTCTCAAACTGTGCCTATGGACCCCTGTGGGACCTCAATGTCATCACAGGGTGTGTGTGAAGGCTTGAGGAAATGTTATAATTTAAATCTACAGTTTAATCTTGGAGGTCTGTAGCCATGGCCTGTGGCCACAGAAAGTATTTAAAAGAGGTCCATGTTGAAGAAAAGGTTGAGAACAATTATCCTAAACCAGGCTAAATCAAAAAATGCTAGGAAATTCCTGGAAACTTGGCACTCAGACAAATCAGCCATTAACAGGTATGTAGATATAAACAGCATTCACACACCACTCAAAAGACCATGAAAAAACTAAAAAGAAAACAAAAAGACTAGAATGCCACCCTACCAGCAATCAGCACCCAGATGAATTGGAATTAGCACCAGGATTAAACCATTACTTTTATTTTTATGTTGTGTTTTGCTTTTTATGTATTGTTACTTTCTAAGATTCATCATTTTAAAATGGGTAACTGTGAATAATTAAAACAAATCAATAACATAGAATCAAGATTTAAGTCTTGATTGTATGTTATTCATTCATTTAAATTATGGTTGCAAGAGAATCCAGGTGTATCTGTGTTTGAGAACTTTTATATCTTCCATTTCCCCAGGGAAGACTAGTGCTGCTGTAGTCCTGGCGAAACACTACAGTGCAGCTTGCTTGTCCATTGACTCCGTAGTTCTGGAAGCCATCTCAGATGGCAGTAGTTCAGCAGGGCTTCGTGCACGGGAACTCTGCATCCGAGCTGCTATTGAGCAGGCCCAGCGAGAAAATGACGACGGTGGTAAGCAAAACAATGAGTTCTGGGGAGTCCGGCATTACTGCATGTTTCCAAACAAGCCTTGCTTTCCTCCCCTCTAACCTATCTCTGTGGTTTTGGCTTCTCTCAAGAAGCTTGTCAATTTTCAGAGTCAACTTTTGCTAGACACTTGCATTTTAAAGATGTGTTCCATTTTTCTTAAATGTAATCCTTTCCTCCAGTCTGAAATGCACTGACAGTGTAACAATGGACAAGTGCATCAGAATCTATGGGAATTGTAAATCCTGGATGACTGCCGAGGTACGTACACTTTTGAGAGCCCGGGATTCTGCCTTTAAGGCAGGGGACAGAGACATATATAGAGACGCCAGGGCAAACCTTAGAAGAGGCATTAAGATGGCAAAACAACAATACAAATATAAGGTGGAGAACCACCTACCAGATAACAACCCAAAGGAAGTGTGGCAGAGACTGCAGCACCTAACTAACTATAAGGGCAACACAAGGAACATGGTCAACGCTGATAGAGGAGTTGAACACCTTCATTCTCTATGAGTGAAAAGACCAGATCCCGTAACTGTCATGCCCCTGTTGGAATCTGATTCCAAGGGGTTGGCCAAACAGCTGACAGGGAGTGAGAGTGTGGCTCCGTTGGCTGAAGAAACTGGGGAAGGGCATATTCTGCCTGGGCAGAGCAGGGTAGAGGTAGAGCAAGGCAGAGGGAATTCAGAGGAAGATCCAGGCCCACCCCCTCTTTATCCTAGGGCATGCATGGAGGAACAGAGAAGGGAGCAACATGAGTTGCGTGGCTTACAGGGGAGGAAAAGGCCCTGATTCCCTTCATTAGCTGCGGCTAGGAACACGGTTTTAAAAAGGGAATTTGCGCACAGCAACTTGTTGGAAGCAAATTGTGAGTTATCTTTTATTGTCGAGGCTTATCTGAGTTCCTGGTGTCTTCCCAACTGTTTGTGTTTTGTTGGCCTTTGAAGTCTGCAATTCCTTATACTGCCCTGTCCAGTTAATTGCTGCATTGTGGTTTGTGTGGATTTTTATTTACAGTTTATATGTACTTTGTTTTCGGACTGAATATCTTCCACATAAAGACTGTTCTTGGGAGATTTTTTTCTTCAGCTGAAGGTAACTGGATATTGGAGGCAAAGTTGGAGGTATTAAAGGGACTCTTCTTGTTTATGTGACTGTGTTGCCTTTGTGCCATGTCATCACATAGCCTCTGCCTGCTGGCCTTCTGATTCCCAGCCACTCACTTTATACGAACACCAAGTAAGAGCTGCATTGAAGGTTGCATTGAAGGCTGCAAAGCTGCAGGTCCAAATGTGATGCTGGGGATAATATTAAAGACTAATTGGTGCCGACTTATTAGCAGGGGTCCTGACAAGGATCTTCAACATCTCCCTGCAAACAACCTGTGTTCCTCATGCTTGAAAGCAACCACTTTTGTCCCAGTCCAGAAGAAAATAGCAATTAATTGCCTAAACAGCTACAGACTGTCTGTAGTGTCTGTAGTGATGAAATGTTTCGAAAGACTGGTTATCCAACACCTTACGGAATGCCTCCCATTGGACTTTGACAAACATCAGTTTGCCTACAGAGGGAACAGGTCAACAGACGACGCTATAGCTACTGCCTTACATTCTGTACTGAGCCATCTGAAGAAACCCGGAAACTATATCAGGATGCTTTTCATTGAGTACAGCTCAGCCTTCAATACTATTCTGCTGAGCATCCTTATTGAAAAGCTGAATGACTTGGATTTTCCCTCTTCCATCTGCGACTGGGTCAAAAACTTTCTGAGGGACCGACCACAAACTGTGAGGGCTGAGTCTGTCACATCCACCTCACTGAAGCTTAGCACCGGCTCCCCACAGGGCTGTGTGCTCAGTCCCTACCTGTACTCAATGTACACGCATGATTGTGTATTGTCTGACCCATCCACTGTGACCATTAAGTTCGCAGATGATGCCACCATATTGGGTCTCATTACAGGTGGAGATGAAACAGCATACGGGGGGAGGTTCAAAAATTATCCTCATGGTACCTAGAAAACAACCTGCACCTAAACATCAGCAAGACAAAGGAGATGGTGTTAGACTTCCAGAAGAAGAGAGAGGAACCAGCCCCACTTTACATCAGGGGGGCTGTGTGGAGACAGTTTCCTCCTTTAAATTCCTGGGAATCTATCTCAGCAAAGATCTTACCTGGAAAATCAACACAACCCAGGTGGCCAGAAAGGCCCAACAAAGACTCAATTTCCTTAATGAAAAAATAAAGTGGAAGAACGAGTGATGACCTCCTTTTACCGGCCCACTATAGAAAGAGTCCTCACATATTGCATTTCAGTGTGCTATGCTGGCTTGACAGCCACGAATAGAAAGACACTACAGAGGGTGGTGAGCACAGCACAAATCATCGTAAGCTGTTCCCTGATACTACTAGATGACCTTGCTAGGGCTCACTGCCTTAGAAGAGTGAGAAAAATTATCAGGGATGACTCACACCCCGGTCAGTACTTCTTCACTCTCCTACCATCAGGTAGGAGACATAGAAGCATAGCCAGCTGCATCAACAGGCTAAAGAACAGTTTCTACCTGTGGGATGTCAGACTCCTGAACGGAAAATACTTCATGTCAACATAGTATGATAGACTTGCGGGGCCGGCGCATTGGGCAATAAGTTCACATGGTACAATAAGTTAGATAGTGTGTTTGTTAATAGGATTCACTGGATTAGGGATGTTCCTTTTTTTGTCTTCACTGTGAGTTGTGTTGGGGGGGATGCACGAAGGGGGGCTCAGCCAATCTCATTGTGCACATGTTGTACTCTGACAATAAAAGTTGATTTGATTTGAAATTCCAAATAAAGTGGGAAAATTGAGGAGCTGCAAAATACAGCTGTTCCAGACATCTGGCAAAGAATTATGAACAGCAGAAAGAAAAGCCAACAAGGGGAATGACTCTTCAGAGAAGACTTGAGATCAGCCACAAGCGCTCCATATAGTTGTTCCTCACAAGGAGACCACAAGACAGAAGTTTCTTAGAGCTCTGGCAGATGAGGAAATAACTGTCTTGCTCAAGCCACAGTCTGCTCCCTCAAAGGCTACACTTGCATTCAGTTTTGGTTGCATTCAGTTTTGGTTGCATTCAGTTTTGGTTGCCACAATGTAAAAAAGATATTGAGACTCTAGAAAGAGTGCAGAGAAGAGCAACAAAGATGATTAGAAGACTGGAGGTTAAAACACATGAAGACTGGTTGCAGGGTCTGGGTAAGTCTCATTTAATTAAAAGAAGTGCCTCGTTCTCCTTTGAAGCAACAAGCTTTCAAAGCCAGTGTGAATTGACAGGGAGGGGCAAGAAATCCCCCCACTTCTCCATTTACGCAAAAGACTTTCAAACATCCTATTGTCTGGCTTAATCTGTGTCTTCCCGTTGTTGGCCAAAGTAATCTTACAGCCTGTTTGGAATTGAAAGAAGGGGCCAGTTATTCCCCATCTATGTCTCTCTCCAGTTACAAACCCTTTCCAAACGCAACAGAAAGTTTGAGAAATCTTGCATGTATTGCTAAAAAGAAAGGCTTTGCATTTCTTATGCTCTCAGCTGCTTCGAAGAGGCAATAAAGGAGGCCTCTCCAGCTATTTTACAACCACTCTGGCTGGTTTATTGGGGGTCATAAATCATTAGTGAAGGACCTTCTTCAAAGCAATGGAGTACATTCCTCCCCCCAAGTCATAAGGCTGATTCAAGCAAGCTATTTGAACAAAATAATTCAAGGAGCAATTTCTTTTGTTTAAAAGCTTAACATTTCTTCATCTCCTCCTCTCTTTACTAAAAAAATAAAAGCATAACACAGCCACAGTGCATGCAACTTAGTGAAGTATTTTTCCTAATGAATTTTTCCCTTCCATTGAAATCGGCTGACACTCAACTATTAGCTTACAGCACCATCTGAAGAAGGCAATAAGTTCCTTTGGGCAATCAGCAAACTTCATAGCCATGAGGCTCACCCCATAAAGAGAGAAATCAGACTCAAGTAAAGCAGCCTACACCCCATCTGGTGGTCAAGAAGAAATTTACAGTGAAGTTAAAGAATTCTTACCATTTTTTTCCCTTTTTTCAAGAGTGGGCAAGGAAGTCCCCTCCTCTTTTTCTCTTCAGCCCACTGCTACATCTGGGGCTCTAAGAAAAATCTTCCTGAAACCATTGTGGACAGTTTAATCAATTTAATTCAGATGTCCCAATAATTATTGCAACCTAACATGGGCATAGCAACAGCGTCTTCCTGACCCTCTGCTGCCACCTTGTAAAGCAAGCGACAATAATAGGCATATTTCTGCATTCAGCCCTCTAGTCTTCAGACTTTGCGATGCAACCTCTACTGCCCCCTTGTGTTGCAAGCTCACAACGCACCCTAGAAGTGGCCATATTGTGTGCTGTGCTAGCATCGCCCAGACTCTGCAATGCCACCTATCTGCTCAAGTATTAAATCCAGCAGCAATTCTACTTTCTGCTACCTGCTTGCAGTGCCCCCAGTACAAAAAAGGGAATTGCATGGAAAACCACTAACATTTTCCAAAATTCTCCCTTTGTCAATTTGAAGCATGGCAACTTCCTCAGCCATGACAGATGTCTCTGATATACCAGAAGACCTGATTCTTCCATCCATCCTTGTTATAAATGTGGAGCCTGATTCCTGACACCCAGTTTTAGATGTTCAACCCTCTGGAGAAGCCGCAATACCTCAGAAGGCCTACGACCTCAGAAAGCATAGGAAGCTTACCTCACCCACAATGACACGCTTCAGGGAGGATTGGGAAAGGCAGTATCACCATCATGCATGGACAGAGCTGGCCAAGATCTGTAACACCCTCAAAAGCAAGTTGCCTTTTGAGATCGTCTTCCTGATACAGAAGGAGTTGGAGGAACAACTTGCATGGTGGAGAGACAGTGACAATAAGCTTAAATACATACAGTCGAACCTGGAAGACCCAGAGTTCCAGGAACACATTCATTGCTTCAAGGAGGTGAACAAAGAACGCGAAGACAGCGTTCGGGAAGGTAGAAACTCCCTCCAGGCCATGTTCCTCATTGCGCTACAGAAGGAGCAAACTCCGAGGGAGAAGTCCACATCTGACATAGATCTTCAATCACAAGCAGCTTCTTCCTACCATTCTAATAAAGCCTCCTCCCTCCACCCCAAATCAGCTAGATCGCAGGCAGTTTCCAGTGTCTCGTGCCAATTCTCTGCTGCCAGTCGTGGCTCAGCAGGCTGAAATAGTGGCTCAACAGGCAGAAATAGCGGCCAGACAACAGGCAGAAATAGCCAAAGCCCAGGCCAGACAACAGGCAAAAATAGCCAAAGCCCAGGCCAGACAACAGGCAGAAATGGCCAAAACGCAGGCCAAATTGGAGTTGGCCAAATGGCAAAGAGATGCCGCAACAAAGATGGCACGTGCTGCAGCATGGCAGAAGATGGCCGACAACAACCCCCTCTGATTTGCCCTCGAACAGTTGGGAGAAGAGAGCCCAGATACATGGGTCAAAGCCTACGCGCATGAGCAGCTCTCGCTACAAAACAAGCAGATGAAACCGCCTCAATTGCCTAGCAGTCTCCCTCAACCAGGGAAGCACAGGGATGAATCTCAACCACAGACTCTACACATCAGTTACGCGACTGACATTGTATGACCTAAAGTACGAGTTTCACTTCCCACCAACAGCAAACCTTCCCCAATTGATGCTGTACGTACTAAGGTCTTCCCAGCACCAGCAACTCTACCGCAACGTCTCACACCCTGCTGGCCGAGCAACTTAGCCCACCAGTGTTTACAACGACTTCTCGACGAGTCAATATGCCATCAACGACAACTGCCACTGTCAGCCCTATCTCCTCTCTCTCTTTAGGACTGATGGTTTTCCTTTTTCTAGGAGGGCCGAATGTCAGCCCTCAAGATCTTCTACTATTGCTTTGCATCTTTCGGCTGTCATAAGAAACGGGGGGGAGGGGAGGTAGGGATAAGTATGGGAAGTGAGCTGGAGGTGTTACATTCTTCTGTTGTGTAAATGAGGGGGGGAGCATACAATAGAGTTAGTTTCTATTTCTCGCTTAGCTTTCTTTTCTCTGCGCAACTGCAACCCGTTATCAAAGTATGCCAAGGTCAACGGACAGAGGCCTCATCATCACCTGAAGATGCCCACATGATCATATTCACAATTTCTAATTGGAAGTTTCATCTGAACTGTTGGGGGTGGGAACACTTCCATCACTTTGTATATGTGAATTACGCGCCTAATTTCTCAGATTCAGAATTCTTTGGTTGCTACCACTTCACTTTCAGTAAAAGATATATTTTCTCTAAATTAAAGAGTCTAAGTTTTTTTTTCCTGGATTTTGAATGGAGCTCCGCCTGACAGCCACACTCAATCCACAGGCAGCAGTGTTCCCGTCATTGACTTACAACCTGAACCCACCCTATGAGAATCCAGGGGGAGAACCCTTTATACCTCCCCCCAACTCAGCAAATGCTGAACCCTGATGAAATAATTGGACACTTGATAGCATGGCTAGGGCCACAGTCTGCCAAAATAACTAGGGCACTTTTGGCATCCCATTTACACAACTCGGCCTATGGTTATCATGGAAAAGGCCGAACAAGCTGTATGGCGCTTCCAAGGACATAGAAGCAACACTCTTGTATAACAGATTTCCTAAAATTGCTAGCAATAAGCCTCATTGGATCATAGACCTCGCTAACATACTAGTCCAGCTGAAAACAGCACAATGGGATCCCAACTTACTGGGACTCACCTGTCTTGATCACATTGACATGCAGAACAAAAGTGTTTGAAAACCTCCGCAGGTGTTACTTGAAAAGTGGCTCCAGTTGACTGACACCTTCATGGCCAAATGTTGCCACTGCTTTATTCCCTTCACACTTCTTGAAGAATTTGTGGCTCACTAGGTGACAGCGTGCAACACACCAGGCCGTGGACTCAGAACTGTTAGCCCTCCTAATGATAGAAGATACAACAGTGACCATATATCTTCCTCAGGCCTATGCACACTACCAGGGAAAGACCTTTCATGGTTGTCCATAAAACCAAGCTCAACTCCTCATCCACACACAGTTGGGGAGAGGACTCATTAGATACAACCCAATTAGATCTCCGAACACAAGGAGAATACAATTTTGTCCTATGCACCACACTCATCATTCACTGAATAGCTGCACTGGATTTGCAGAGAAATCACTGAGCCAACGAAAAGAGTTTCTAAGGGAGTACCAATACTGCTACAAGTGTTGCGAATCCAAACACCCATCCAAGTACTGCACAGCCAAGGTGCAATGCGACCTTTTCAATAGTGACCAACACCCAACCATGCTGTATTCAGATTCCAGGTCGCCACTGCAGATATTTTGTAACCCTCCTTTGGACCAGGAGCCTCAACATAACACAGAAGCATGCAGGGCTCCTCAGCAGTCTGACAAACCACAACCAAAACCAAGCATGAGTGTCAACTACACAGCACTGTGCGCCGATTCACCATGCCCTCATTCATGTCTTCCCATCTGTTTAGCCAAAGTGTACCATGAAGGACGCCCTGAAGATGCTGTTAAAATGTACGTGCAGATAGACACTCAGAGCACCTGCACCCTGGCCAGACCTGCATTCTTCAACCTCTTTGAGGTGCAGCAGGACAAACTTCGCTTCAGATCAACTTGATACAGATCAACATGCCATGGACCAAGAAGCACGTGGGGAGGAGAGCTACTGAACTCTGCATAGTCATTGGATGGAAGTTCCCGGTTACCACTACTGCCCGTATTTGAATGTGATGGGATGCCAAATGACTGCAATCACATTGCAACACCTGAGGTCATAAGTAGCATACCTCACCTTCAGCACCTGGCTCATCACCTTCCCGCTCTAGATCTGGAGGCTGAGATCCTACTCTTGCTGGGAAATAATGTTCCACATGCCTTTCTCTTCTCCAAGTCAGTCGGCCGTCCTGTAGATGGCCCAGTGGCCATCAAATCTCCACTAGGATTGGGGATTGTAGTAAATTGTCAGTGACGATCGGATGCAGGCTCCAACCCAGGCAAATGCCTTCGCACCATCTATTCCAACTGCCTTCCGACACCCTTTAATACCATCGAAAAAAAGAATGCTGTTTCAGCCTAAAAGGCTGCCGGCAATCAGTACACTTTCGCTAGGATACCCTAAACGGCTTCCAACAACCACCAGATGTCCACTAAGATGCTCTACATGGGCATATGCCTACGCAACACCCTTTCCAACAGCTCACGATGCCCTTTGACACAGTGGAAGCAAGAGTACCATTCCAATCCTAAAAGGCTGCCAGAAGTGACCACCAAACTTTCACCTTTGCCGCCAAGAGTACTTGTACACTCTAAAAGGCCACCAGAGGTAACCAGCAGACTTGCACCAAGAGGCCAAATTTGAAGACTGCACCTCAAGCTTTGCATGCTTTGCTTTGTTTGATGCTTTATGAATGTTTACTGTTTTTTCTTAGTTATATAGCTAACTGTTTATCTTAGTTATATGCTATTCAGTTAGTATTATTGTCTACTGCTTATCTTAGTTTATAGTTAATTTTTCTTCTCTTCGTTTAATAGTGGAATTTACAATTCCAGGCAGGAAGTGTGCTGTCCCAGCCAGTCTATGAGAATTGGATAGTTACTTAGGAATTATGAGCTGTTCCCTTAAGGGAATGCATCATGGTAAATGTAGTTAAAGGTATCCTGGGAAATGTAGTTCATATCACATGGCCACATCTGTAATCCTGATTGGTCACTAAATTGACCCTCGAAGGGTTGGGGGGAGTTTTTCCTCATTTTTACCTGAACTCTCTAACTGATGGCAGCTTCTTTCTATTGCTACAAGATGTGTTAGGAGATAACCATCTTTTACTAAAAGGCAGATATATAAAGGATTGGTCATTAAAGAAGAACTTCATCAGAAACGTGAGTTATGAGGATACCTGATGAACCAATAAATGTAATTTGTTTTGGACGTCTTGTTGAGTTATCTATCTGCAACTGTACAGCTTCAAATCCACCTCTGTGCAGAAGGCAGAAAAATAATGACACCAGAGTCTTAAGCCCATGTCACACTGAACCAACGGATGGAAAGAGGATGTAAAACAGACAAAAAAGCTTGCCATCCATTCGAAAACACGATGTACTCACTGCCTCCGTTTTGCTTCCTCTCTATCTGTCCAGCATCTGTTTATTGACATTTCATCCGCTCCAAAAGTTTTGGGCTGCCCAAAACTTTTGCGCGGAAAATGTATCCAGTTCATCCGTTCTGCATCCGCTACGCATCTGCCAGGCATCCACTACGTACCCGTTACGCATCCGCTATATCCGCTAGGCATCCACTATGCATCCGCGCAACTCCATACGCCCGGACGCAGGGAGGAAGCGGAACAGGCGCGGAACGGATGCAGAACGGATGCCTAGCGGATGCAGCACGGAAACAAAGTGTTTAAAATGGAAAAAACATTCACAGAGGGGACCTATCTCGGATATTAAGGATGTCTAGAGGATGCCTAGAGGATGCCTAGTGGAAAATCTATATTGCCTATAAATAGGGGGGAGCAACTCATCTGCATCTCACTTTCAGAACAGCAGCCCAGTGGTGCAGACCTCTGCAGCCTTCATCTGACTCTTGCTCTTCCACAGCATCCAGTCATGTCAACTGTGGACTGTAACAAAGTCCTTTCGGCAGCCACCATCGTTCTGCAACAGTGCGAAGCCATCTGCAGGCTCTGTGAATTCTACTGTGAGAAGAAAAAGAGGCACCCAAAAAGAGTTTGGATCCGAAGATGGTTCGCCAGAAGAGCAGAGGACGGACTGTACAACAAGCTGATGGTGGAGCTCAGGAACGAAGACACTCGGGCGTTCCAGAACTTTATGAGGATGCCTCCAGCCATGTTTGACGAAGTTGTGCAGCGGCTGACACCCAGGTTGACCAAGACAAACACCAGCTTCCGGCCCAGCCTGGAACCTGGGCTCAAGGTGGCACTCACTCTGCGCCACCTGGCCTCAGGGACCTCCTACACGAGCATGCAGTACGGCTGGAGGGTGCCATCCAACACCATCAGCATTGTGGTCAGAGAAGTGGTGCAGACCATCATCGAAGAATACAAGGAGGAGCTCCTCCAGTGCCCCTCCACTGAAGAAGGATGGAAGAAAGTTGCAGAGCAGTGGTATCAGAAGTGGAACTTACCCCACACCGTTGGAGCCATAGATGGGAAGCACGTGGCCTGCAAAGCACCACCCAAGTCGGGCTCCACTTATTTCAACTACAAGGGCTTCTTCAGCATCGTCCTCTTTGCCATGGTCGATGCTGACTACAAGTTCATGTACATCGATGCTTCAGGCAGCGGCTCATGTTCAGATGCCCAGGTATACAATGCCAGTTACCTCAAGGAGGGGCTGGAAGGCAACCTCATCATGGGCTTCCCAGATCCAGACCCCCTGCCCAACGACACACAAGATATGCCCTACTTCATCGTGGGGGATGACGCCTTCTCCCTCAGAACTTACCTCATGAAGCCCTACACCTCCAGATGCCTCACCCGTGAAGAGAGGATTTTCAACTACAGGCTGTCCAGGGCAAGGCGGGTGGTGGAGAACGCCTTTGGCATTCTGGCCAACAGGTTCCAGGTACTTCTCACCACCATGCAGCATCGCCCAGAGACCATGAGGAGGATCATGGAAGCTTGCTGCATCCTGCACAATCTCATGCGCACCCGCTACCCAGTCTTGCAGAACAGGCTCGTGGACCTCCAGCAAGGCAATGGGGACATGGAGCCTGGGGAATGGAGGCAAGGGCAAAACCTGATTGACACTGAGGATGTGCAAGGCCCCAACAGAGCCTCACATGAAGCGAAGAAGCAGCGCAACCTCCTGAGACAATGGTGCAACTCCCCAGCTGGAGCAGTGGAGTGGCAAGACAGGATGGTAGATGCTTAATGGATGCTTCCTTCAGCCTGTCTCATCACATGGATGAGATTGGGCCATGTATGTTTGGTTGGCTTACAATGAACAGGGCATTTAATAAAGAGTTGTGTTTATGTTGACATGTGTGGATAATTATTACATTAATATTGATAATAAAGGGCCATAGGTGTGGCACCTGGGAGGGTGGACCATACAGTCCCACTATGCTTGCACTGGAGGTTTATCTATCCCACTGCTATCCTAACCCATCCCACAGCTATTACCCATCCTACAGGTATCCTAACCCATCCCAAAGCTATCCTTACCCATCCCACAAGCATGCAAAGGCTTAAACCATTTCTAAAAGTTTCCAGCAAGACTTTATTAAAAAAAAGAAATGAAGCAAGTGTGTGAATCATAAATAGACTTTATTAACAACAAGCTATAAAACAAAAATGAGTCTCTGGCACTCCTCTTGGTCTCTCAGTCTCAGGGGTGAAGGGTGCAGGTGCTGTAGAGGTGGCTGATGCTTGAGTGCATGTCATCAGCTCCTCCAGAAGCAGAAGCAGCAGAAGCCCCAGCCCCAGAAGAGTGAGCCCGTGCTGCAGAAGCCCCAGCAGAACCAGAGTGAGGGCCAGGGGGCGGGATGGTAGCCCTGTCCCTCTTGCCAGGGCTGGCAGCAGATGGCTGAGGCTTGCTGTGCTTCCGCATGGTTGTGGGGTTGCTGGCTGGCAGGGAGGCTGGCAGGAACCAAGGCTGGCAGGGAGGTTGGCAGGGAGGCTGGCAGCAAGGCTGGCAGGCAGGCAGGCAGGCAGGCAGGCACCAAGACTGGCAGGAAGGCTGGCACCAAGGCAGGCACCAAGGCTGGCAGGTAGGCAGCCACCAAGGCTGGCAGGAAGGCTGGCAGGCAGGCAGGCACCAAGGCTGGCAGGCAGATATGAACCAAGGCTGGCAGGAAGGCAGGCAGCAAGGCTGGCAGGCAGACCAGCTGGCAGCAAGGCTTGCATGCAGGCTGGCACCAAGGCTTGCAGGGAGGCTGGCAGCAAGGCTTGCAGGCAGACATGCAGGCAGGGCAGGCAAGGCAGCCAATCCGTCCGGCAGCAGGTCTTTCCTCTGAATGGCGACCTGCTTCCGAGCTGCTTCCGTTATATCCACGGGGCTGACGCAATGCATCCTCCCCGCATGCACAATTAACGCCAGGCATCCATTAGGCTTCCGCTCTGCATCCGCTCTGCATCCGCTCTGCATCCGCTTCATCTGTTTGGCGTCCGTTCTGCATCCGCTGTATCCGTTCCGCGTCCGCTTTGCTGAGGCCCCCCGGAAGCCCTGCGGATGCGCCATCCGCTCCCATCCGTTTCCATCTGCTGGTCTTCCGTTCCGCATCCGCTTTCCCTCCGCCCTGTGTCCTCCCCGCGTCCGTGTTATCCGCTCCGGTTATGCAAATTTTTGCCCCTTTTGAGAGCAGATAACAATGGATGGAACATTTTGCTCATCTGCTGTGCCCTTTTTGCATCCGTTGGGCAGTGTGACATGGGCTTTAGATTTTAAAAGAGCTGATTTTAATAAACTCAGAGAGAACTTGGGAAAGATTCCAGGGATGAAAATTCTAAAGGGAAAAACAACTTAAGAATTTTGGGAAACTCTAAAAAGTATGATCATAGAAGCTCAGACCAGCACAATAACACTGAGAAAGCTAAACAAAAAATCCAAGAGAAAACTAGCATGGCTGCACAAAGATTTCTCTGGCAAATTGGGAAAAAAAAAAGGACAAGTACAAAAAATGGAAAGAAGAACAAACAACTAAGGCAGAATATCAGCAGATAGCCAGAATCCGCAAAGACGAAGTCAGGAAAGCAAAGACTCAGAACAAAGAAAGACTTGCAACAAAAGTCAAAGATATATAAAAAAATATATCTTCCAACATGTAAATAACAAGAAAAAAAATAAAGGAAGCAGTCAGTCCACTAAGGAGAGAAGACAGCAAGGAAGTAACAGGCAACAGAGAGGAAGCAGAGCTGCTTAACTCATTCTTTGCATTGGTCTTCACACACACAAAAAACTATAGCTCAATCCACTAATAATATAACTAACAGACAGATCAGAAATAAAAGTTAAAATAAGAAAAAAAATAGTAAGAGAACACCTGTCTGATCTTGATGAACACAAATCACCTGGACCTGATGGATCACATCCTAGAGTTTTAAAGGAGCTGGCAGAGGTCACCTCAGAACCACTGCACCATATCTTTCAAAAATCCTGGAGCACCAGGGAACTACCAGAGGACTGAAAAAGAGCTGATGTGGTCTCCATCTTCAAAAAAGGAAAAAAAAAAAACAGACCCAGGAAACTATAGACCAATCAGCCTAACCTCAATACCCAGGAAAATACTGGAAAAGATAATTAAAAAATCTGCCAACATCTAGAAACAAGTAAAGTAATAACTAGCAGTCAGCACAGGTTTGTTAAAAACAGATCATGCCAAACCAATCTTATTTCATTCTTCAGCATAGTGACTAAATTAGTAGACCAGAAAAATACTGTGGACATAATATACTTAGATTTCAGCAAGGCATTTGACAAGTAGACCACAACCTACTATGGTACGCTAAAAAAAAGTGGGATATATAGCACCACCACCAGATGGATTCGCAACTGGCTGACAAACCGTACTCAACGAGTAGTCCTTAATGGGTCTATATGGTGGGAAGTAAGCAGTGGGCTGCCACAAAGTTCTGTCTTAGGCCCAGGACTCTTCAATATCTTCATTAACAACATAGATGAGGGAATAGAAGGGGAACTTACCAAATTTGCAGATGATACTAAGCTGGCAGGAATAGCAAACACCCAAGAAGATAGGCTCAAGGTCCAGATGGATCTTGACAGACTAGAACACTGGGCCATATTTAACGAAATGAAATTCAATGTAGAGAAAAGTAAAGTCCTTCACATAGGCAAGAAAAACCCAAAGGACACATAGAGACTGGGTGAAACCAGGCTCAATAACAGTAACTGTGAGAGGGATCTTGGAGTCTTAGTAGACAACCAGTTAAATAGGAGCCAGCCGTGTGCAGCCGCCACCAATAAAGCTAATGCAATTAACAGAGTTGCATTAACAGAGGGATACAATCAAGATAAAGTGAGGTACTAATAGTAATACTATAAAGCATTAGTAAGACCAGACCAAGAGTATTGCATCCAGTTTTGGTCATCACACTATAAAAAAGAGACTCTAGAAAAAGTACAGAGAAGAGCAACCAGGTTGATTAGGGGACTGGAGAATAAAATATATGAAGAATGGTTACTGGAACTGGGCCTGGCTAGTCCAGTGAAGGACCAGGGGGGACATAATAGCAGTCTTCCAATATCTCAGGGGCTGCCACAAAGAAGAGGTAGTCAAGCTATTTTCTAAAGCACCTGAAGGCCAGACAAGGAACAATGGATGGAAACTGAACAAGGAGAGATTTAACCTGGAAATAAGGAGAAACTTTCTGACAGAACAATTAATCTATAGAACAGCTTGCCCTCAGAAGTTATGCGAGCACCATCACTTGAGACTTTCAAGAAGATCCCACCCCTGAAAGGACCTAATGGTAAAGATGGAATATGTGCCAGCTTCTTAAAAAAGCTTTCCACTGCCATCGCCGAACCTCTAAGCATTATCTTTGAAAAATCTTTCTGGACCAGCTCCTTGCCAAACCTATGGTCACAAGCCACGGTCATCTCCATCTTCAAAAAGGGAGACCCCAGCCTAGTTGAAAATTGCAGACCAATCTCTTTATGCTGTATTGCCTGTAAAGTCATGGAATCAATTATTAACCAATCCATTATCCTCCACTTAGAGACAACAACCTACTCACTAATAAACAATTTGGTTTCAGAAAAAACTATCCTGTAATCTGCAACTCTTACACTGCAAAAACATATGGACTACACAACTCGATCAGGGCAAAGCAACAGACGCAATCTACATTGACTTCTGTAAACCCTTTGATTCAGTGGTACACGACAAAGTACTCCTAAAACTAAAATCTTATGGTATCTCTGGACACCTACGTAACTGGATAGAAGCATTCCTGTCAAACAGACAACAAATGGTCAAAATTGGGAGCATCCTATCAAATTCTGTACCTGTCCACAGTGGTGTCCCCCAAGGCAGTGTTCTAGGACCAACTCTCTTCATACTCTACATAATGACCTCTGTGATCATATTAAGAGCAACTGCGTTATCTTCGCTGATGATGTTAAGCTATTCAACACCACCAACAATACTGCTACCCTTCAAAAAGATCTTGACTATGTATAAGAATGGTCAAACAAATGGCAACTTCAAATCTCAACAAATAAATGCTCTGTCTTACATATTGGCAAAAGAAATCAGAAAATAAAATACAAGCTGAATAGTCAAGACCTTACTGATAATCCAGTGTCAAGGACCTTGGAGTTCTCTTCTCTTCATGATCCAAGTGCTAGAGCCTACTGTAACTACATAGCCAAAAAAGCATGAAGAGTTGTTAACTTAATCCTATGTAGCTTTTTCAATGGTAATATTACACTACTAACTAGAGCATACAAAACTTTTGCTAGACCAATAGTTGAATACAAGCTCATCAGACTGGAAGCCGGATTATGTATGTGAAATTAATAAATTGGAGAGAGTCCAGAAATATTTCACAAGAAGTGTTCTCCACTCCTCTACTCATAGCAGAATACCTTATGCCACCAGACTTGAAACTCTAGATCTAGAAAACCAAGAACTATGATGCCTTCGGTCTGATCTAAGTATCATACATAAAATTATACATTGCAATGTCTTACCTGTCAATGAATACTTCAGCTTCAACCATGACAACACAAGAGCACACAATAGATACAAACTCAAGGTAAACTGCACCAAACTTGATTGCAGGAAATATGACTTCAACAACGGAGTGGTCACTGTTTGGAATACTCTACCTGACTCTGTGGTTTCTTCCCCAAATCCCCAAAACTTTAACCTTAGACTGTCTACTATTGACCTCACCCCCTTCCTAAGAGGTCTGTATGGGGCATGCATAAGCATGCCAATATGCCTACCGTCACTGTCCTATTGTTTCTTTTTTATTTTTCTTGTATGTATCCATTTCATGTATTCATAACTATGTTTATACTTGTACCTGTTATCTTATAATTGCTTGACAAAATAAATAAATAGAAATAAAATAAATAAGAGATTGGACTACCATCTGTCAGAAATGGTGTAGGGTCTCCTGCTTGGGCGGGGGGTTGGACTAGATGACCTACAACGTTCCTTCCAACTCTGATTATCTGTTATTTGTATAGAAGGCAACTAAACTCAAGTATTTCAAGATTACTCTCTTAGACTGCTAAAAAAAAAAAGGAAAATATTTTTCCTTTTCATAAAGACTCTAGGAAATCAAACAGAGATGGAAAATTCTGTTATGAAAGTCTTCTTGGAAATTAAAAATCAGAATGATTAAACAGGCCTTTTATATGTAAAGGTAACTTCACTAGACTCATGGAACTTCCTAGTACTAAGAAGGGTGCTAGAGATGAAAAAGGGAAACCTGGTATAGCTACAGTATTAAAATAAAAATGGACAAAACAACATTGATCTCACGAAGTGCATATGAATTTAACTTGCCCCATAAACAAAAGCAATATTTTAGTAGAACATTCAGAACCAATTTTGCTTGTCTACAAAAACATAAAACAAAACCATGTTAATTTATTGAAACTAGACCAGGAATATGTAGCATTGGAAAAGATGAAAAAAATGGAATAGCAGATTTAAGATTTATCTTAAATCACCTTCTGGGGAAGTAACAGAACAAGACAAAGGAGGAATTTAAATCCTGACATTTAGAAAAAATACAAGATTTTAACGCTGGCATCCATTTAAGCTACAAATAAAAGTCTGGACAATTGTATTAACAATACTCCAAGATGTTAATAGAAATTGCAGAGGAAATAATTATCACAGGAGGCATAAATGGAGTGCCAGACCCATGGTTTTGTCCAATACTTGAGATTAAAGAACTCAAAAGCTGGGAACTATACATTTTTCTCAGGACACCAAACATACCCAAGAAGTGATATGCTCTGGACCTCCAAGGCCATTGAGTGGAAGAGATGTAGATTTGCTTAAGGCATAGGCAAATCATGCCCTAATTCTCATATCTTTCTTTCAGGTATTAGAAGAATTTTCTTGATCTTATTTTATTCATTCAGTACAATGATTAACAGTAGTCCACATTGTTAGGGGTCTACTAGTAGAGATATACTGTGCATATAATGACATGCAGACTTTGATGTTTAGATATGCAGATTGAGGTATTCCTGACATGTTTGACCCTGAGGTCATGTGAAAGGAAGATCCTTGTCAACATTGCAATTGACAAACCCAACCAAAGCAAGCATGATCAAGACCTTCCAATCTCTGAATGAATGATATACTATTGAGTATATCATTTCAGCACTGATGAAGTCAAAGCCAGCTCTACCTAGTTTCCTCATAAACCCACATAATACAGGATAGATTTCTCCCTCCCCCTTATTATTACAAATCAATTGTCCAATTTAATGTCATTGTATTGTTATGAGAAAAAATCTCTGGCCTTGGCAAACACCTGACTGAGTATCCTTGGCTCTCACAGCTTGTCTCACAGCTTGTCTGGAGCCTGCTTTTCATCTCTCCCTCCCCTCCCCTCTGGTCCTTTGGCAAGTTGAGAAGCGATAATGGCTGCAACAGCATAAGCACGCTTTGAGCTTGACAATCCTACTTTTGTATGGATTACTATGAGGAGATGTGGCGTCTTCTTGAGGGGATACTTTGATAGAGCCAGCTAAGTATATGTTGGTTCTGAGGCTTCAGCAGTTCAGAGGGTTGCTAAAGGGGAGTGGAGCAAATTAAAATCTTTTCTATGCCTCTCCATTTCTTAAACACTTCATTAATTTTTAAATTGAAGAGAAGCTTCCCAGCTAAGTAACTGTAGTGTAAGTGTAGCAAAAATCTGAAAACTCTATGTTCATCAGTTCAACAATTCATTTGAAGGGGAAATTAGAGTCAGATGTTGCAATCCATAGGGTCCTAATTAGATGTGAGTGTGTGGGTCCTTCTTTAAAGCACAAAAATATGCATCAATAATAGAGTGATGTGGAAGCAGGTCATGGCTGCAATAGGCTGCAATCTCCTCCTTTCAGAGGAGATTTGTTTTATCAATAAAAAAATTAATACTTTTCCTGCCTGTTCAACAAGGAAGAAAACTTTTCTTGTGGTCCTCCTGCAAGCCTTTTTCCTCCCCTCCCCACTTTTCTTCCAAGGTGCAGAGGGGCAGCCAGCCCTTGCTTTTGGCACCCGGCTGAGCACTGAGGCTTTGGCCAAGCACACCTCGAATGGCAGCCAGCAGAGTTCCGAGTCCAAGACAGGGCCCCTCTCTATTGTCTCCCGGGGCTACCGAGGAAGCACTGCTACGGCCAAAGGCAAGCTGGAAAGCCACCTGTCTCTGAAACAGCAGCAGCAGCAGCAGCAGCAGCAGCAGCAGCAGCAGCAGCCGCCGGATCAGCCTGGATCTCAGGTGAAAATCCATCAGGCTCAGTCCCATGGACAGGCAGTCCTCGCTTACTGACTATAATTAGACCAACAATTCCATCGAGAACTGGCACGGTCGTTAAATAAATTGTTGGGGGCTTTTTGAGCATGACATTCTGTGACTGTGCCTTAACCTTGCCAGCATCTCCACTGACTTCACTTCTCCGAGGCACTGTTGGAAATGAGGGCCGTTTGCCATATGCCTGAAGCACAAGCAAGTGAATGCAGATACCCTGCACCTGCAACAAGTTTGAAGCCTGGTCGTAAATCTCCTTCAGCCCATTGTAACTTCAAATGGTTGCTGAATGAGTAGTCATTAAGCAAGGACCGCCTGTATGTCAGTTCACCGAGTAGTAGAATGCCAGCTCTCAATTAAAACTGCATCTTTTCCCCCCATTTGAAATGGATAGTGAGGTCAGCTGTGCTTAAGGATTAAAATGCTGGTTGACAGTCTGAATGACATCTAAATACCAACAATTAGTTGTAGCAGCTTTCTTTAATTCTTCTATGAAGTGATTGGATCATTTCCTGGTTTAGTCTTCTTTCTAAATTTCTTTCTGACTTGTCTGGGACTCCTTGCTATAGCTGACATATAATGTCTGCCAGTGAGAGGTACTTTACATTCTTTTTCATCCCTCCCTTGGTGTCCTCTAGCATATCACCTCAGAAAACTTTTGAAAAACTTCAAAGTCTTCCAGTAAAATCATCAAGTCTGGTCATCCTTGTTCTTTGCGGATGCCTCTTAATTTAGCTTTTCTTATTTCAGAATTTAATTTCTCAATTATACATTTAGATTTGACAGGCAATCATGAAACAGCTTAATTTTTTTAGTCTTTAATATTTAAATGTGAGTTCAAATTTGTGAATTCAAATCTCCTGAGATTGTAATTTCTAAGCTGAATCCTGTCATCCTATTTTCAAAAACTTTTATTGATTTTAGTCTTTACAGTACCTATTCTACTTTCTCCTTTTCTTCATTTCCGAAATCAGTAAAAACAATTTGTTAACATTTTTAATCATTTTTCTCTCCAAATCCTTTAATTAATTTTGAAAATGATATGTTTAATAAGCTTAATATCTTCTACATTTGAAGTGCATTACCAATACTTCCTTCATCTATTCCCTCACTTCTGTATTCCTTTCTTTTGGGGCCTTTCTGAAATATTATTCTTCATTAACCAAAAGTGAAAAAGTAATCATTTCATTAAGATAGCATATTGTAATATATGCAAAACAGGTAATACAGAAAAATAAAATATTTACTTGTTAACTACAAAAAGTGAATGTCCACACATTTTAGGATTAGTCCCTAATTGGTCTGTTAATTTTCTAACTGCCTTCCCAGGTACCCTCCAGCCCGATCCCCAGCGCCCCCCTCCAGCGACGTCTGAGTGTCAGTGCCAGTGGAGTTGGTGATTATGGTCTGATGAGTTGTGTACTTCCAGATGAGCTTTTGGTGGAGATACTTTCAGAGAGGATGCAGGTAATGGCAGCCAGAAGGGGAAACCAAGGGGAGCGCTAGGCACAATAAATCATAGAAATATTTGAAAATTACCAAGTGAACTTTTCCAGCTTCTACAGACATATGGATGCAGATTTATTTATTTATTATAAAAATATTTCCTATTTCATTGCTTTGCGTAAAGGATAATTGAATGTCTATGGAGATTCTCAATCATCCAGGTCACAGTTGTCCCAAAGCTGCTTTTTCAAGAGGCAACTGGACTTTCTGGTGTTTCTTTGAAGATGTTTTGTTTCTCATCCAATAAACTTCTTCAGCTCTGACTGGATGGTGGGGAATGGAAGAATTTATACTCCTTGCAGACAGCTGGTCATTTGCACTCTTTTAACAAGTACTTAAGGCCACCTGGATGTTTATCTGTATCATCAGGGTCACCTGAGTGGTGCAAATGGGTGTGGGGCCTCCTTGGAACTTCTGAAAGGATTGTATTGCAGACCGGAGATAGATGATGCTGTATCCCTCCCCCTCTGTTGAGAGAGGGCTGTTCAATTTTGACATAGATGTCTTCTTTGACCTCTCTTTCAAACCAGTGGTCCGCTCTGACCAAAATGTGGACTTTGCTGTCTTCAAAAGAATGGCCTTTGTCTTTTAAATGCAGATGGACTGCAGAAACTAGTCCTGCTGGCTTTGTTCTCCTGTGCACGTGGCTCACTTGCATTGTACTGCAGGAATTTTTCCTCTAATTCTAGGTTCAATTTCTCTTTAACAATTTTCCACTTCCCCATCTAGTTCTGCCTTCAGGTGCTTTGGAGAATAAGTCAACCCCTCTTCTCTATGACAGGCCCTCAAGTATTGAAAGATTGCAAAAGCCAGAGGTCATGAGACTCTCAGGAAGAACAACAATAGTGTACACAGCAGATTGCAAGGAGAAAGCCACTATACTCCAAAAAGAACATTACTGTTCATCTATATTTTGTGAAGGGTAATGTGGATAAGCAAGAGAGCTATTGAAATAATGCTCTGTGGACAGATGAAACCAAAATAGATCTTTTTTGACAATGAATGAAAAACATGTTTTGACAGAAGAGAAATGCTGCCTCTGAACTGGGATAGCTTCCCAACTTTGATGAAACCAAGATGGATTCCAGATTGTATGGCAAATTCTACAGAAAATGGCAGGATATCTGTCTATAAACTGAAACTCAAAAGAAAGTGAATCACACAATGAGACAACAATTCAAAATATAAAAGCTGTATGGAAGTTATGTTTTGGAATGGTCAAGTCAAAGTCCTGAGCTTAATCCTATAGAAACGTGGAAGGACCTGAAATGGGTAGTTTGTGCGAGTAAGTCCACCAAAACCCCAAGTTGAAGCTATTATGTCAGGAGGGATGAGCTAACATTCCTCCATGCTGATATGCAAGACTGATCAGCAATTATTGGAAATGCTTAACTGCAGTTATTTCTGCCCAGAGGGGTCACACAAGTTACTGAAAGTAACGGTTCATAAATGTGTAACTTTGAATCAATGCATAAATGAACATGTAATTTTACAGATTTTACTGAGGTGAAGAAGGAAAAACTTAAGAGGAACAGTGGTGTGCATTGGGTATGTTTCCCCTGGAGAAGTCTTCCAAGAGATAGATAGCAGTCTTCAAATATAGAGGGCAGCCCCATGAAGACAGAGCAGAATTTTTCCACTAGATTAAAGAAGAAACCATGGATGTAAATCACAAGGAAGCAGATATGGGTTGATGATCAGGAAAATGTCTCTAATAGAAGCTGTTCCATAATGAAACAAAGTACCTCAAGAGAGGTGATGTATTTGCTTTACCTTGGAGTACTTAAGCAGAGGCTGGAAGGAATTTGTTTGGGGATGGGCTAAAATGGATTTCTATAATGAATACTGTAGAAGGTTGGACACGATTACCTCTAAGATCCCTTCCAATCTTTACATTCTATGACAAATCAGAATTCAAATAAAGCAATACGAGCAATATGTCACCTGAACTAGGAGATGAGTGGCAAGTAAATGTGGTGTAACAGATGTAACAGATTAACAGAGATGAAAAGGGACCTTGTAGGTCATCTAGTCCAACCCCCCTCCCAAGTAGGAGACCCTACATCATTTCTGATAGATGGCAGTTCAGACTCTTCTTGAAAGCTTCCAGTGATGAAGCTCCCACAACTTCCAAAGGCAACTTCTGTTCCATTGGTTGACTGTTCTCACTGTCAGAAAATTCCTCCTTATTTTCAGGTTGAATCTCTTCCTGATCAGTTTTCATCCATTATTCCTTGTCTGGCCTTTGGGTGCCTTGGAAAATAGTTTGACATCCCCCCCCCCCTCCTCTTTGGGGCAGCCCCTCAAATATTGGAAGACTGCTATCATGTCTCCCCTGGTCCTTCTCTTTCCTAGACTCGCCATGTGATAGATAAAATAAAAATAAAAAATGTAGCCATCCATTATCAAGCTACTTTTAGAAAGGCTAATCCACCATTCATAAATAAATTGAATCAGATTAATAAAAAATAGAACACAGATATTGACTCCAGGTATATTTTTTTGCCCGGGTTCAGTATTCTTCATTTGCACCTATTCAATTCAATGAAGGCCTCCAGGAGGGGATGGTTATGCAACCCCCAAATGAGTAAAGAAAAAACCTTCCACAGCAGGCACCCCTTGCTTGACAGGCAGCCTCTCCAGTCAGCCAGGCTTGCACGCAGGATGCAGGTGGGTGCAGCTGCAGCTCTCCAAGGCACATAGCTCGGTTCAGTTCGGCTCTATGTGGCTGGCCCGGTCCTAGAACCTAGCCTCCCTCTGCAGCCCGGTTCTTCCGACCAAGCCCTGGGCTCGCTTGCTTGCTTACTTTCCAAGTGATCGTTCCCTCCGCCTCCGCTGGCTGCTACCGCGCCCCTTCTTCTCCCCGGGCGGAGCGTAAAGATGGTTGGAGCGCTTCCCTGAAGTTGGGAGTCTCTGAGCATGTGCAGAGCACATCTCCTTGATTGACCCGATGGAAGTGGACCTTGGGTCGAAGCAAAAGGATCAAGTCAGCCGCATCGCTGGAAAGGTTGGCATTTGCAAAATTGGATGCCAAAGAACTGGGGCAGAGGGCTGGAGAAGGGGCAGAGGGGTAGCTGCATTAAGGAGCAGGAAGATTTTAGCCATGTTTTTTTGACTAAGCCAGAATCAAACAACATGCTAAACTCTAAACCAGAATTGCTGGGTTGATATATTCAGCCCGTGTTTTTCAACCTTGGCAACTTGTGTCTACTTCAGTTCCCACTCTGGCTTTGCTCTACTTTCCCAAAGTGCTGCGTCTATCTGTCTGTCTACCAACTTATCTAACTACCTATCTTATCTACCAATCTATTTATCTACCTACCTACCTACATACTTCTTTACCAATCTACCTACCTCCTTACTTATCTGTCTGTCTGTCTGTCTATCTATCTATCTATCTATCTATCTATCTATCTATCTATCTATCT